>JAUCMX010000017.1:20757254-20824270 GCA_033459395.1 Hemibagrus guttatus
AATAAATAAAAAAAACAGACAAAAGAGTCTCAAGATATATTCGGAAATAATAGTCATAGCAGTGATAATAGTTATGGGTGGCCTGTGTAGATGTCTGTAATAATGCATTCCTGGACGCCGTGAAAATGATTTATCCACCGCAGAATGTTTCTCGTTACTCAGATTTTTCACTGCGGCCCGAAACTGTAAACACAGTTTTTGTGTGAAAATACACAAATTACACGTGTAAACACACGCAGAGCAGATGTGAATTCCGAAGCAGCGTCCGGAACGTGATTTGTGTGTTTTGCTGTGGCGTTGTATTTAGTGCACGCGGAGAAAGAAGGCGCTGCGTTTTCCTCGCCTGATTAACAAACGCTGTCATTTACCTCCCATCGTCTCCCTGATGAGCTGACATGCTCGCTCACAATCTTTCCATCCTCATCAGCTTCTACTAACACTGCTGTCCTTCTTCGGCTTGTTCCTTTTAGACGTCGGAAAACTTTGTAAACTTTGGATCTTTTTAGTTCTAAATAATATAAATGACTTCACTCGATAGTGGAGCCTCCCGCAGCTCGGAGGGGTTTGTGTTACAGCTGCTGTGGTCACGCGTCTCTGCTTTTCTATCCGCAGGAGAATCAACAAGGCATTAAAATCTTCTCTCTGTGGTGCTCATGTACTCTTTAGCAGATTTTGAAAATTACCAAAATTTATTTACAAAAGAACATTAAAATGAACATAAGTAGCTTTGTGTGTTAGTTTTAGGCACTAGAATTTGACAGATCTGTTCAGTGTGTGTGTGTCCAGTAAGACAAAGTGGATTGTATGTGGAACGTAATGGAGTGGCCATTAAGGGGTATTGGAAGGGTGGATGGGAATGTTTGTAGTGGACATTAGGGATATTCCAGTTTGAGATTAGCTCAGGTGGTAGTTTGGGTGGTGAGGTCTTGGAGTGTATTTTTGTGTCTTTAGAGGGTTTCAATATTTCAGGCTATTTGGAGGAGAACCTTGTGATTTGTTTGTGAGCAGGCAAAGCTTTGTGTGTTTAGGATTGGTCAAATATGGTGGTCCAGGGTGTCCAATCTTAGCTGCGAAGGGATTGTGTAGGTGCAGGTTTTCGGGTCTACTACTGAAAGCTAAGATCAACTGGTGATATCTGCTTGACTGGAATGAAAACCTGCATCCACATTGTCCCTTTGCAGATAAGATTGGACACCCCTGGTTGGTTAGAGGGTTTTGCGATGGCAGTAACCCAGGGATGGCATGTTGTTCGGGTTGCTAGATGGTAAAGTAGAGAGGTCAGTGAAGGTGTTGGGGTATTTTAAAGTAGTTAAGGAGTACACCAAGTAAAGGATGATTTAGGGGTAAGTAGTTTGGGTTAGATGTAGATGGTAAAGGACTGTTGCTGCAAGCTAGATCAGTTGGGTTTGTTGGAGGTGTGGTGAGAGGCAGTTAACTCGGTAAATTAGTGGTGGGGGGAATAGCAGGGGTAAGTGGATGATGGGTTGTTATACGGAGAAGATGAAGGGGTAGGTGGAATTGTTGGGTATTTGGGAAGGTGGTCAGAAATAGTTGTTGGTGGTGTTGAGAAGGGTAGTTGGAAAGTCAAGGGTTAGTGAAGGGTATTTGCTGTTTCTAAGAGATCATTATAAGTGAGGATGGGTTATTTTGGATCAAGTAGAAGGATGGAACTGTAGAAGGATTAGAGAAGAAGTAGAGAAGAAGCCATGTGAGCTTATTTGGGTAGCTGTAGGAGTTGAATGAGTGGATGGGGTGGACAGGTAGTGGAAGAGTTAGTTGGAATATGGACAAGGGAAAAGTTATGGGTACTTTGGGGTTAAGCAAAGGTGTACTGATAGCTTGAGGGGTCACTGGTGGGTAGGTGAACTAGCTGAGTATATTTGGGAGAGTAGCTTGAGGTAGTATGGGGGTAGGGGGGTTGGTATGTAGGGGCTATTTGGGGTCTTAAAAAACCAGCTGGTCTCTCTCCCTCGTTCAGTCTGCTGCTTTTCATCTCCACTGATGGAATGACAGAAGGAAAAAAAGAAATATAAAAAGAGAGCAAGAGAGGAAGAGAGAGATAAAATCCTGATCCCTCTTTTTTTGCTTAGGTATCTGCAGCTGTGCAGCTCAAGCAGCACTGAAGACTAACGATCTGCTCGGATTTGAGCAACACACACACATTTCAGAATATCGTTCTTGTGTTTCTGTAAAGCTCACTGTCGATGTTGTTGCATTTACACACACACACACACACACACACACACACACACACTATGGGTAGTTAAGAAAAAGGGTAGTTGGAGGTATTAGGCAATTATGTTGTAGGTAGAATAATTAGGGGATTATTATGTGGAGAGGTCACTGGGGTAGTTGTAGTGTGAAGGGGAAGAAGCAATTGGGTATTTGGAATGGTGGTATCAAATATGGATAGGAAGTAGTCAGATAGGTTGGTATCTTTAGGGTGGAGGGATAATTGAATGGGTCAGTGGAGGTGTGGGGGTAAATTAAGATAGATGTTGCTTTGTATGTAGATTTAGTAATTGGAATGGCAATTGAGAAAGTTTCAGGGTAGTTTGGGGTAAGTTTGGCAAAAGTAAGGTAAGCTTGAAATTTGTTTGAGGGTAGGTGGGGCGGTTTTGGGCTGGTTAAGTGGTAGGGTAAGTGATGGTAGAAGGTATTTGGAATAGTTAATGCAGGTTAAATAGTTGAAATGTAAAGATGGTCTAAAGTTGAAGGTGTAAATACAAAAAAAATTAGAATTATTTCATATCTGCCATCCAATCACAATTCAAGGCCAACCTGCACCTTGTTCATGGTACATGGCTAGTGATATCTGCAGAGAAAGCTAGCAAAATGGACAAGTTGTAGGTAAAGCAACAATAGTCTTTGTCTAGCCTTGAAAAGCCTAGAGAAAAAAACAAATCCGGACATTTTAATATGCACCCTCATGTGCTGTTCTGCTATGCACAGTTTGCAATTTTTGGTTTTCTCAGTGGGGCACTTACAATCCACAAAGTAGAGCTTAGATTAAAAAACTTTGAGAACCTCTGTGTTATGGTATACCTGCTGCAGTCACCTTTTAGGCTTTGTGTGAAAGACTTAATTTAGATCTACAAAGATAAGAGCAGTCAGAAGGCAAAACAGGCAAAGCTGAGACACAAAAGCGAGCTGATCCACATTAATGGAGGTATTTGGCAGTGTTTCTGTTTAAACACACTGGAAGCTGCAGGATTTCGTCTGGACTCCATAGCTGTGTGAGGTAGAATGAGGTGGGGGGTCGCTCTGCTTCGGTGGCTCTGAAGTACAACTTATTGATTCCGTCAGTATGCTACGTTCTCCGACTCTGTGTAAAGAACGCTCACTCGGCAAATGCTAAACAGATCCGGGATTCTCATTCAGGCCAAGTTTGTCCATGTCAGTATACAGAATTGCAGAAGCATTGCCAACACCCTCGATGCTAACCTTCTCCAGAAACTCTGGGGAGTCTCATACATCTCAGTCAGGCTAATTGCTCACTCATGAAGAAACGTGTGTGTCTGTGGGTGGCTTCAGACTTGTTAATGGGAATAATACCTGAAAGGCATTGAGCTCTTTGGGCTAGTGGATGAAATCTCACCCACATTTAACCAGCTTCCACAAATTATTCCTCGCTTAAATTAGCGAGCCTTAAATTCACACTTCTACATCACAAAAATCTCTGATGTTAACAATTCGAGTGGACTGTGCTCAGTACACTGTGTTGTTAGCATGATAACCAACCATGTACATTGTGCTAAAGGTCTTATCTTTTTTAATGTGCAGCTTATTATCAGTTACAGGGAGCAGTAGATGGAACAGTGTGGTCCCCTCTCTACTTCTTGAGCAGATGTTAGTGACTTCACTCAATACAGCTTTCCAGTATACATCACAGCTGCTTGACAGCATGTTTGGTCAGCCCACTACTGGGTGTGAAACCTAATAGAGTTGTTATTGATTTTGTAAGCCATTGTTCCCAATGACCCATCACTGATCACCATTATTCCCAACAGCCAATCACTAATCAGTATTGTTCCAAATGACCCATCACTGATCACCATCATTTCGAACAGCCAATCACTAATCACAATAGTTTCCAATGACCCATCCCTGCTCACTACTATCCCGAATGTCTAATCACTGAACACCATCATTTCCAGGGACCAATCACAGCTCACCATTGTTCCCAGCGCACCACTGGGTGCGAAGACTAATTGAGTTGCGATTGTGGAAGCCATTGTTCCCATTGAGCCAAAACTGATCACTATTGTTTTACCAACCACCTATCACTGATCACCATTATTTCCAACAGCCAATCACTAATCACTATTGTTCCCAATGACTAATCACTGATAACTATTATACCCAATGACCATTCACTGCTTACCTTTTATCCCCAATGGCTAATCACTGATCACTTTTATCCCCGATGACCAATCACTAATCTCTATCGTTTCCAGTGACCAATCACAGCTCACCATTGTTCCCAACGGCCACTCACTGATCACCCAAAGTAGGTAAAATGCTAGGTTAAATGCTTAAATACAACAATTTAAGGCTATGATTGTACATTTGTTGATTTTTTTTCCTTATTAAATTGCCACATGCAGGTATATTATAATAAAATGTAAAAAAAAAAAAAAATGTATTAATAATTAATTCATTAATAACCATGTAATTTAATAAATAAAAGTAATTTTTAGCAACATGTCATTAAGCATAATTGCTTTCATACTTGCATACTTGCATACTTCCTTTATTTATTATTTTTAGGGATTTTTGCCACAAATAAAAAAGGAACATTATAAGTTCAAATCCCAGCAAATCCCTGCCACAGCTGGTCCCTTGAGCAAGTTTATTAGCCCTCAACTGCTCAGCTGTATAAATGAGATAAATGTAAGTTGCTTTGGATAAGGGTGTCTACCAAATGCCATGTAAATAAAACCTTAAATCTTGCATCTCCCTTTTTAAATATGATATTAATATTCTCTAATAACGTCTATAACTCCATCCAACCTTTTTTATATCCTCTGGAGAGCTTTTGGACCCCATAGCCGGCCCTGCCCTACATTCCTCTTGACATATCTGTTTTTATTTTGCCAGATTGCTTGGCAGCTCTTTGCCCATTATTCTTGACATATCTGTTGTAACACAGTGCCTTCTTCAAATCAGTTCTGGAGTCTGAAACTGTTTCTGTTTATTTTACTTGATTTTTCTTGTTTTGGTTTGTTGTCTTATTGCAGGATACACCCATCTTTAATTTTTAACATTCATTTATTTGTAGATAAATCATACTTTTTCTTTTTTTGCTTTAAAAAATATTTGCACTTTAGAAATGCCATCCTGATAAACCCTGAATGGCTACTGTTCCGTCCTAATTATCTGCATGTTCACTGGATTCTAAGTGCACCATTAAGGAATTTAAAGAAGGAATTTGTAAGTTTTTAATGACTACTAATCATTAATGGGAGATTCTTGTTTCTGGGCATACATGGTTTTGTTAATAGGACTCGGAGAGCAGATCTTCTGTCTCACTGAATCACATCCTGCTGGAACCGATCACAGATAACCGATCCTGACTGAAACAAGGCTGTAGCATTGACCTTTTTGTGTTCATTTGTCTGCACAAGCACAGTAGGGTCACACACACTTACAGTTCGGTGAGGAATGGCAGGTCATGGAAAGCGTTGGGTTGGATTTCACTGATGTTGTTCATGCTGAGATCTCTGCATACACACACACACACACACAGAGGTGGAAGAAGAGCAGGAAGAGTGTAAGAAAACGTTTCATAGTAAACACACACTGTTTACTAATATTTAGTAAATTCATCACTAAATGAAAGGATATTAAAAGACATCTTGAAGGTATGTATCAGAGGCCTGTCTCCTAATTTCAACAAAAAATAATAATAATAATAATAATAATAATAATAATAATAATAATAATAATAATAATCTAAACTTTTCTGGTTGAGATCCAATCCTAAAATGTGTTAAAAGATTAAAAATTAGACAAAGAATAATACGACAGTATTAGGATTGCTCGACAATAATGAACTAACAATAAAAGATAAAAATTATTTAAGATTAAGATTTTGATAAAAGATATATGGTAGAGGATGTTAGTACAAAATGTCCTACAGAATTAACCTTATTTTTCTTACTCGTGTCCACAAAACAAAAAGCTCTGTAGAATTGTGTGTTGAGTGACAGTTAAGTTATGAATAATCTTTAATCTGAATATAATCAGAATCAGAAACTGAATAATATCCAGAATAACATCTACAAATGTTTTAAAGTTGCTCTTTCCCTCAGGATCACCATCTCTACATGTGGAGCCTCTGACACATGATGAACTGCTGCTGGACTAACACCATTTCTCTCTCTCTCTCTCTCTCTCTCTCTCTCTCTCTCTCTCTCTCTCTCTCTCTCTCTCTGTCTGTGTGTGTGTGTGTTTCATTTCCACCATCTCTGCACCTTCCATCCATCTCCATGATGTGATGAAGACTGCAGAGCATCTATTACTGTTTGTGGACTAATTACACGCTCTTTCTCTAGTATTTCATGCCAAAGAAGGTCATTGCCCAGAAGGATCCGGATCTTAATTAAAGTATCTGAAATCTGGAACTGTCTTTCCATTATTCGTGTCTCTCCCAATTTCCCATCTCATTAATTACATGATGCAGATGCAGGCCTGGACTTCCTGACGGGGGAGAAGCGATGAAGAACGTCGCTCCTTCGCTGATGAAAGGCGACGTATCGCGTTTCAGGCTTTTATCGCCATGATTAACGGTCCGAGCCACTTGCGCTGCACCTGTAAGATGTGACCTGGGCCGTCTCGATGAGAGGTTCTGGAAAGAAAGAATGACTCGGCCGATCTGGCCAAAACCGGTCCGAACAAAACATGTGGATTCGGATATCAAAGTCGGATGGCGTGCACCAGCACTTTTTACCATCCATCAGAGAAAACAAGAAACATGGAGAGAGAAAACTTTCCGTTGTGAATCATTGTTCGGCAGCTGGTAATTTGTGTGTGTGTGTGTGTGTGGACAAGGTCAGGTTTCTTGGGGTTGTTTTCCAGATGTTTTTCTACCTTCTGTCTAATCAAGCCAACTTCTTTCTGTCTTTAGGAACAGACAGCTCAAGAATAGACACCTTACCCACCATGCTTTGTGTTTGCCTTTGTGAAACGTAGTCGCTGGAATAGTAGCTATATAAGTAAGCGAAGCGTATAGCCACCAGTTTAGCATTAAATCACACATGATTTGGCTCATTTGTTTTCTGTGTGAAATTTGTACAATGCTATATCTACCAAACTCTAGTGTTCCTTGTTGCTGAGGTGGTATCTGGAAACCCTTAAATGCTTTTTTTATAGACGTAAAGATACGTAGAGAAGCTTCCATGTATACGTATACGCTTCCATGGCTCCAGCTCAGTTAGGAGGAAAAGTACTGCTTTAAACTTGTATTTCAACAAGTGCATCGTTTTCCTTGTTGCCTGGTGGAACGCTGGAGACAAGGGAGACATTGTGTACATTCAATTTTCCTAAAAACTGTTCTGGTGTATTTTTTTATTTTCAAAACGCCAGTTGCTCTGGACTTGATTGGATTACAAATTCTCATATCATATTTAGCAGCCAGGCGGAGCCTTGTGTCTGATTTTAATCTAAACCTTCAGCGTGTGTCAGTTCCCTGGGAGACGTGTGTGAGCCTGCAAGCCATTGCGAATATAACCAAACTGCAACATTACTTCATTTGTGTCCCAAAGGGAACTCATAACCGAGACCACCAAGCAAGAGAGGATAAACGGAGAAGTCTGAAAATATTCATTGCCGAGACTTTGATACTCTTTTATTTATTTCTTTTGTCAGAGTGTCAGGCACGACGAGGTGAAAAGCTAATTTGCACGTCAGGGTGTCTGGAAAACGTCTTATGGAAAACAGGAGCGCAGGAGCACTCCTGAACACCGACGCTTTATACTGACACGGTGGCATGGAGTACACTCAACACAAACCAGTACAACAGCAGGGAGGATCCTGACTCGAACAAATACAATATCTCACACAAGTCCTGCTATTCCTCAGCGTGTAGCGTAGCTGGAGTAAAACGTAAAGAGTCTGCAGGGTTGATAGGCTTTCCATATGCATGGGGCTTATAGGAATTGCATTGTATCACATTTGCTTACTTTTCATTTCAGAAAAGTAATTTTCCAGATCAGCATTAACGAATTCTCATATATATTCACCTACACACTCTACACAATTAAAGATCGTCAGTAATATGGGATTTAGCGGAATGTGGCTTAGCGGTTAAGGTGTTGGACTGCTAATCAGAAGGTTGTGATTACGAATCCCAGGTCCACCAAGCTGCCACTGCTGGGCCCCTGAGCAAGGCCCTTAACCTTCAATTGCTCACTTGTATAAAATGAGATTTAAAAAAAATGTAAGTTACCCTGGATAAGGGTGTCTGCCATAAATGAACAAATTCTCATATATATTCAAGAAATTATCCTGGTCAGGGTTGTCATGGATCCAGAGTCTATCAAAGAAGTGTGAGGTGCATAAACACCCTGCATGGATCATCGTTGGTTCTGCGGTGTCAGAAGCAACTGGAAACACAAGTGCACCAAGGGAGAACATGAAAAACTCCAGACAGTGACTCTGTCTGGCCTTAGGATTGAAGCATGGACCTTGCTGTATCACCACCTCACCCATACAGATATCTTTTGTACATTTTTCTGGCCTCAAGCTTCAGAATCTTGAAGGCCACGTAGGCTTCATGCTCTACCTTTCACTGATTTTCAGCTGGAATGGTTGAGATATCTCTCCCGTAGCATGATTAAGCCATCGTTTAGTTCTTTAATTTGTCATCTGTATATCTGAATGCCAAACACTCTCTTCTTCTAGCACTTTTGGATAAACAGGTTGTGTTGGCTTTCAAAAGCAGCTTTAGATACAACCTTTAGCAGGACATAGCAGGAAATATTGACTTAAAGCCATGCCCACATTCCCATTCATGCAATTCAAGACAGGCTTGATCATTTTACTCCCAATTTTGCCCTAGTATATTCTCTTTATAGAGATTAAAGCAATCATATAATCTTCGATTTTTAACGTTTTATGTTTCATCCATTCTGCTTTGGATAAATGACATCACTGCTTCAATTCCTCAGATTTCAGTGTAGTCATTTTCTACAGGCTGTGCTGTCCGCTTAATGTAAGCATGACATGAAACTGCAGGCTACGCTGAACATCAGAATTCGAAGGATTATAAAAAAAATAAGTAATGAACTAACTAAAGAGAAAGGAAGGAAGGAAAAAGTGAAGCGGCTGATGTGTAAAGATTCTAGACAAATTACGACACTACGAACCACAGCAGATTTATGAATTTAATAGCTGCACATTCATCAAAATGTCCATGGTGAAAAATAGACTCGAAAACCTGAACAGTGACACAACATTTAAAACAAAACCGCCTTTTTCCAAAGAAATAGTCATTCATATCCATCAGGAGTCTATTGACAGCTTGTTTTATTTGAGTCTATTCCACTGGGTGGTAATTCATATTTCTTCTTTTCTTCTTTGCATAACATCTGCTGCTGTTTTTATTGAAATAATTACCAACTAATGCAAACCATATTTGCTTTTGCGGGCAGAAATGGGAATAATTTGGATCGAGTTTGAAGAAATGCCCAATGCTCAGTCTCTGAATGACAAGGACCCAATAGCGTAATTCCTTATAGGAGTAAAACTAGATCTTTACTTCTCCCTATGTGAACTGAAAACTCTTGAAAAATGAAAACTAGCCACAAAAGAAGCAGATATTTGGTCAGAGACCAAATATATTTTGTCTGATCCTTTGGAGTAAACAAAGCATTGTGTTCATTTATACCACAGCGCTGTTAAATTCTCAAATCTGACTTGGTAGAGGATGTGTGTTATATTTGTACAGCAGCACAGCTCGGAAAGTAGTTCCAGCGGTAATATAAAACTCACTTAATATTAATGCACTCATTCTAACACGTTCTATTGTATAGAACCAGCCGATGTACAGGGACCGGTACCATCAACAATGTAAGACTAATAATAAATAGCAAATAACTGGATTTAACTCATCTCTCTGACATTCCACTACATTAAATCTCACTCTAAAGCCTTTGAAATGTGTGACGTAATGTGTAAAGCACTGTAATCATTGGAAAATCGCTGTGGTATAAGCATACCGCTCCAGATCGTGCTGTAATATGAAATTAAATCACCGCTTAATGCATTGCGGCGCATAAAACTTTCTCAGGATATGTTAGCAGCTCTGAAAGTAATCCTGGCTGCAAGACAAATCACAGGTCTGAATCTTTTTTAATTGAAAAAATTGTAAATATTAGCACGAGAGGAATAAAGCGCTTCAGGACATGCTGTTATTGGAGGGCAATCAACTTCCTTACTTTTTTTTTTTTTGCCAAAATGCTCCTTCCTGAAACAATGTGTAATGCACTTATTCAAGGTCCTTATGAATTCTGTGATGTCACACTCATGGCATCATATACAGTACAACATGACCTCCATTGACATCCACGGCTGTGATGTAGAGTGAACCTCATACAAGGTGTATCAAATCCCCAACCCATCACACCCATCCATTTAGGAATGGTTTGTTCCAAACAGCTGCCTTCTTCTCCTTCTTTTCTTCTTCTATCTCGCAGACGCAAATTTATTTTCAACCAACTCCAAAACGTCCCAGAGGACTAAGCATTTAGAGAAACATAAAAACAGTTTTTGGAGTGCTATAGAAAGCTATAGAGGTTGTATAAGACATGAGGACATGACCAGACTACTCTGTCGATCGTGTCGAGGCACACCGAGCGAAAATAGCCGTCTTTGAGGGAAAAAAAGGTCTTTGAAGTGGCTGTGGAGATTTCGCTCCACACTGAACAGGTATGCTTTAATCCACCGTGCCCTCCCACTGACAGCCTCCATACTGCTGCAGGAGGGTTTCAGAGAGTCTCTGTGTTCGTGTCTGAACCCACACACACACACACACACACACACACTCTTCTCTCTGATCACCTACTCCTCTCAAAGACATTTTGAAAATAGAACCATTTTACACACATCAGTTTTGTAAACTATTGAGCAATTCTCTCTACAAGATATGAGATATTCTCTGCAACATTATACACACTAACAGTATTATTAGCTTCTCAGATCTTCTATTATATCTGCCCATGCTAGTCCACCTTAATCTGATAAGCCAGTGAGAGATGACATGAATAACCTTGATTACCTTGCAGTGGCATCTCTCAAGGGGTGGATATATTAGGCAGCAAGTAAAAAGTCAGTTCTCAAAGTTGGTGTGTTGAAATGGGCAAGTCTAAGGATCTGAGTGAGGATGGCGAGAAGACTGGGAGCTTTAGAGGGTCTCCAAAACATCAGGTCTTGTGAGGTGTTCCTGGTATGCAGTGGTAAGTAGCTACCAAAAGTGCTCCAAGGAAGGACGACAGGTGAACCAGAGACAGGGTCATGAGCACCCAAGGGTCACTGATGCGCATGTGGAGTGAAGGCTAGTCCATCTAGTCTGATCCTACAGAAGAGCTACTGTAGCACAAATTGCTGAAAAACATCAGATCTTGTGAGGTGTTCCTGGTATATAGTGGTTAGTACCTACCAAAGGTGCTCTAATGAAGGATGACAGGTGAACCAGAGACAGGGTCATGGGCACCCAAGGCTCACTGGGGAGTGAAGGCTAGTCCGTCTGGTTCAATCCTACAGAAGAGCTATTGTAGAACAAATTGCTGAAAAAGTGCTGGCTCTGATAGAAAGGTATCATGTGTTGGAGGCAACGTGATGCTCTGGCTAGTGTTCTGCAAGGAAACCTCGAGTCCTGGCTTTTCAGTGGATGCTACTTTGACACGTACCACCTACCTAAACATTGCTGCAAGTGCACCTCTTCAAGGCAACTCTACTCCCTAATGGTGACCTCCTTTAGTAGTAGAATGCCCCCTGGCACACAGAAATTGTTCAGGAATGGTTTGAGGAACAGTTCAAGGTGTTGACTTGGCCTCCAAATTCCCCAGAGTGTTTGTTCCCTCTCATGATGAACTTGCATTAAGACATCTGGTATTCTTAAAGGACATCTGAAAAAAATGCATATAGAATCTATAAACTAAGTATGAATGTGTAAAACATTTTGGAAGGCAAAATGTTAAGAAAATGAAAGCAAAAATATTTTAGCAATTAGTGTTAGTGTTAAAATTTCCATTTTAATTCATTTAATTACATTTTATAAACTTTGATATCCATTTTAAATTAAAAGTCGTTTAACTAGTTTTTTTTACTAATATTTAAAACGTGCTCAATTATTAAATAGTTTAGATAAATGAACAAACACATTAATTAGTTGAGAATCCTAATAGTGTGTGTGCAAATGTTGTGGAGCTTCATTACACTATAATGGGTGTGGTCTCTTCCACAATGGCTTCACCCCAACGCACAGGGCACAAAGGTTCACTAAATGGTTTGATGAGGATGGAAATGATGTAAATCATATATTATGGGCTTTACACTCACTAGATTCAGCAACAACAGCAACATGGATGTGGGATAGAGGGACGTGGTAGCTTAGTAGTGT
The DNA here is from genome assembly GCA_033459395.1 of Hemibagrus guttatus. Classification (NCBI taxonomy): domain Eukaryota; kingdom Metazoa; phylum Chordata; class Actinopteri; order Siluriformes; family Bagridae; genus Hemibagrus; species Hemibagrus guttatus. Next base: position 20,769,877 of record JAUCMX010000017.1, read on the forward strand.
TAGACTACCGATTGTAAGGTTGTGTGTTCAAATCCCAGGTCCACCAAGCTGCTACAGTTGGGCCCTTAATCATAAATTACTCTGTTGTATAAAGTGAGATGAATTGTAAGTCGCTCTGGATAAGGATGGCTGCCAAATGTAAACATTTGAAAATGTAAAACAAGGCACACTGATGGCACATGTTGGCTCAAACACCTTTGGTTGGTGTTCATATACAGATGACAAATTACACCTGACATTTTAGCAGACACCATTGTCCAGATCACCATTAACTTAAACCCAGCTGATGTTTAAACCTGACTTCAAATCCCAGTGATGCCACACTATCCATCTTATTCTAAGTGAGAGGGAGAGAGAATGTGGATTGTCCTATTTTCAATTGAGATGGTCACCTTCCACTGTCAATCTCAGTAATATGAGCCAATCAATAGTGTCAGTTATCTCTTGGACACAATAGCCATTTTTATCCAAGCTTTCATGCTGGAAATCTAGACAACATGTAAACATCTAGCGACGTTTTCAAAGCTTCTTTGTGCTCAGTGGCTTTCCTGTGAGTCACAACCGCTACACCATGAACAATAATACAAGAAAACGTTTAATTTTCAAAAGGATTGGGGGTTGAGAAGAAATGGGTCTATTATTGGAGAATAAAGAAGAGGAAATTGCAGTATAGATTACAATCCTGTTTTGGAGGACGCTGGTAAAGTCTCCATGGAGAGAAACCTCAATTCCTTTTTAGGTGAATCAAAGTGTGAAGGAAGCAGCTGGTCATCAATCCATCAGCTGGAGGGAACTGGTGGACCCAAAAAAAACAAGCCGATATACCGTCTATATTCTTTTCTCAACTGCAAGGCCATGTATCACTCGGCCCAAATTCATGAATTCATGTCTCTGATAAGAGCATTCCAAGTATTGGACGACGTTCGGTACGGAAACGCCTCGTCTTCCTCAGGCTCGTTGATGACAGAGCTTCATTCATCATCACTAGTGGAACAATCTGAACATTGTTGGCATGCATTCTGTTTTTTCGCCTTTCTTCTATGAACACATATACACACACACATACAGACTCACACACACACACACACACACACACACACACACACACTTCCCTGCAGGTCAGGAGACACAGTTCTGTGCTTCAGATGAGACCACCCTGGAGAGAACGGCAGGATTGACTGAACAAAGCCCGAGATAAAGATGGCTAATTCATAGCTACATTTTAAAAGGCGCCAGCATGAGGGTTCTCATAACACACCATGCCTGAACACACAACGTCACTACACACACCACTGATGGGTGCTAGTGTTTCCATCACTTGTATGCCGTTTTATTTTTCCAAATGACTTCAGATCCTGATGCAATAAATCATATTGAACGCTATCATACATTCTATCATTTGATCTCATCCCTCACTTCCCACCCAAATGTACACAATAGCTTTGTTCCTATCACTGAAATGATGTCATCAAAAAGCGCCTGTTGATTGTAAACAGTTTCAGGGAGACTGGGACACACACTTGTTATCCTGCTATTACACAGTTATCACAGCCATTATTTACCTTTATCCACACCAAAACTGTTATATCTGACATGGTATCTGTCTTCCAGACACACTCCATGTCTGTGATGTAATGGAGCAGGAAGACGTCTGATTACTAAGCCTGATAAGCTATCACTGTATAAATAACACTTGGAAATTCCATACATCCACCTCATTTTTATACAAACGGATTGTCTTTTCCTTTATTATAAGAGGTTGGTCTAGGGGGTGTGGCCATACAGTAGTAGCTCGCTAGTAGCTCATGTGCTGAATATGTCGGCCGTACCGATGCTCCAGTCCCTCCAGGATTTTGTGATTTTGTGACCACAGAATTGAACGCAGAATCAAGAAAACTCTGCGATATTCAAAAGAGCTTGGAATTTTTCAAAATGACCTCAGTTTTGCACCACATCATGTGGCATCATCACAATACGCATCCAAGTACACATACTTCTGCCCATAGAAGTAAAACCCCAGTGGGTCTAGAATGCAGTATTAGTGACATGGACCTTTTTTCCCCAGCAGCTGAATGCCAAATTGTCCAAAATTATATGAGTATATCAGCGGCTCTTCATGTTCAGTGAAGTTGCTTTAAGCAAAAATATTGTAATCTGGTAATGTTATCTAGTTCGACTGGCATAACTGGGATGTGTTGTGGTCACTGGTGAAGTAATGCAGTGATCAGTATTTAAAGTATCAGTGCTCTGGTTCTCTTCCAATTCCCATAAAACATGCCAGTAGGTGGTCTGGCTCCACTAAATTGCCCCTAAGTGTGAATGACTGTGTTTGTGCTTTTTGTCTTTATCTACTAGTGTTCCATCCGGGGTGTATTCCTGCCTCTCATCCCGTGTCACTGCTGTCATGTGCAGTCACTTCTGTCCCAAACTCAATTCCTGAGGGAAAAAAACGCACATACTAATGTTGTATTGCAAAGAAAGAAACCTGTCAAAACACTGAAAGCCATGTTTGTTTATTTAAGTATAGAGTATGGAAGTATTAAAGAAGCCTTTTTGCACCTTGAATGGTGGGTTTAAATAAACAGCCATGCAGCATGTCCTCAATGAGAGACTATCGGATAAACTGCTTGCTTATGTTACATACATTCAGTCCTCATAAATGGAGCGGAGGTAGATGAGCTCTAAGGGTCTGAAAGGGGATACGGACCGGATCGACCGTGACAAAAAGAGGACGAGCAGAAAAGTAGGTGAAAGGAAAAGAGCGACATTGTTTGGTCTTCCTGCGGTGGTGAAAAGGTGGTGTGGATTAGCTTTGTGCTCGCACAGACACAGGAAGGACAAGGAGACAATACACACTTCCCCTCCTTCTGTTTTTAAAGCAGCATCCTTCTTTTCTCCTTTTTTGACGCACCGTCAAGCTTCTTCAGGTTTGTCTGCTTTCTTTTGTTGCTGCTCTCCTTTCACCTGAGTTTATGACACATCACACACATACACACACCGGAAAGGGAAGGAACAAGGAAGGAGGGAGGAGAGGAGTGTTGCCTTTCTTCCATGTGTTCCATCTAAAGAGAGAGCGAGAGAGAGTCTGATGTCTCGGTGGTTAAATGGGATGTTTAGTCTGTGGATACGTCATGGGAGCTGCATTTTACACTCCAATCTCCCCTCAGGGTGCTGGAAGGATGAACTGAAACACACACTCGCACACACATGGCTGGAATTACTTATTATTATTGCTCATCATCATTTTCAGTGAAGCCTGATCCCTTGGATGAGTAACTCAGAGCTCTGTTTCCGTGTCACTGCGGCTTCTAATGTTTTCGCTTCGAGCGACGTGAACAAATCAAGAACTCTTTAAGCGATAAATGTACAGGAAACACAGGGCTCAGCACAGGAACATGCAACATGTCGACCATACACGCTTACATCACACCAAGTGCATTTAGTAAGGCTGTGTATTGTGTCAGTCTTGCAGTGAATCCATGAAGCCTGTTGTGTTTGCATCCCTGACAAAACTGAACAGCAGCAAGATTTTGGCTAGCATTTCAAGCATTTCTATATTATTACACAGAATTGTAGGTGAAAGAAACTCTCCCTTTTATTGAAGTAAAGAGCAAAAGACCTTTGGAGGAACTGAAATTCTGTAGATGACGTTGCCCATTTTTCTTCCTACATGTTGCATAAATGCAAAAGACTAAATGTTTTGTCAGTTTTGTGCTAGGGGCTATAGCTAGGCAGCTAACACCGCAGTGCAGGCCAAGGTTTTTCAAGGTTCCAGACTTTGCCTCAGAAATGATCAGCTGGCATCTGTAAAGTTTCTCTAGACCATTAAATCACAGCCAATCAGATCAATCTGACCACAGCTCCTAACTCCAGTACCACTTATTTGTTTATTCACTTTATGGTTTTATCCAAACCAACTATAGCTGAACTGATGGTGTTTAAGGATCTTGCTCACAGACCCAACTGTGTGCGAATGATGAGATTTAAACTCAAAACCTTCTGATCAGTTGTCCACAACCTTAAGCACTGAATCACTACCAATCAGATCACACTTCCCAACTCCAGACAACTAACCAAACAGACCACAGCTATGGTCTCCAGTGGCACTTATTTGCTTAAAAGTGACTTAAAAGTGAAATTTTGATGAAGAACCTTGTCTACTTGACAGTGCGTACATTGGCTTACAGTCACCAGGTCAGTCTGAACCACTGATCCACTATGACACGTCCAGTACCACTGTAACTAATCAAACCACATATTCTATCTGCAGGACCACTATAGCCAATCAGACCACAGCTCTTACTCCCAGTTCCACTGTGACCAATCAGACTACATCTATCAACTCAAAGACTACTGTAACCCATCAGACCACAGTTCTCACCCCCAGTACCACTGTAACCAATCAGACTATGGTTCTCACCCCCAGTACCACTGTAACCCATCAGACAACAGCTCTCACCCCCAGTACCACTGCAACCAATCAGACTATGGTTCTCACCCCCAGTACCACTGTAACCCATCAGACAACAGTTCTCACCCCCAGTACCACTGCAACCAATCAGACTATGGTTCTCACCCCCAGTACCAGTATAACCAATCAGACCACAGCTCTCACTTCCAGTACTAGTGTAACCAATCAGACCACAGCTCTCACCTCCAGTACCAGTGTAACCAATCAGACCACAGCTCTCACCTCCAGTACCAGTGTAACCAATCAGACCACTGCTCTCACCTCCAGTACCAGTTTAACCAATCAAACCACAGCACTCACTCCTAGTTCCATTGTGACCAATCAGACAACATCTATCGATCCCAAGACCACTGACCACAGTACTAGTGTAACCAATCAGACCACAGTTCTCATCCCTAGTACTACTGCAACTAATCAGACCAACGCTCTCACCAACACATCAGACTCTAGCAACAGCCTGAATGCTACTTATTTGATGGACTTCTCAGAAGTCCAACTTACAAGTAACACATGATTGATCAAGATCACTGGTAACTTGGCAGTGCTGGGATTTGAATTCACAACCTTCTGGTCACTAGGCCGAAGTCTTAACCACTCAGCCACCCCCTTGTACCATTGTACCCATACCAAACCGAGAGCCAAAACAGACCTTTTCATCATGTGATTGTAGTTCAAATCCCTTAATGTCTGCCCAGCATCATTTCAAAATTTTCCCAACACACACAAAGAACATATACCTCACTGTTTCACTAGTCATCATTTACATAAAGACAAAAAAATGAAATTTGAAGCGTGATGTAAAGGTGAAGGGTCACAACATGCCACAGAACCCACAGGAAGTGGGATGTGTGATGTGATGTATGATCTTAATCATTTATAGAGCGGAAGTTCATCTTGCCACAAAAGCCGCAAATAATCATTGAACCATTGTGTAGGAAAATAACCAGTATGGTTTATATCTGCTAAAAGACTAGTGCTTCTAATCTAAGCTAACAGGTTTAAGATATTTTAAAATTACCAACAATGAAATTGTACATGAAGTAGTTAAAAAATGATTCTGATTAAAACTTCTGAATTAGAATTCCGTCTAATTTGTGCATCTTAATGTCTGGCAACCCTTAAAAGTGAAATGTATGAAATTTATGTACGAAGTTTTAATTTGGACTTGGCATCATGGCTGCTTTAACAGCTGGACATTTGGAAACTGCCAGTTTCACTGAGGCACATATGGTCTCTATCCAACAGCTTTGCTTTTACCGTCATGTTTGTCATGATCTTTGCATGAAGATTAAAATAAAGTGTTCTCATGGCTGACCACGTTAACAGAAAGTGTATTGTGTGATTGTACTGTCAAAAAACACAAAGTTCCATCAGGTTTAGTACACTCTTCTGTGTGTTATGCTAACAGTCTTAGCCAATAAAACATTGGATAATTAGTGCAAAATGATGGCTCAGTGATTTTGAAACAGTTTCTATAAAAACAGGTGATTTCACACTCTCCTAGATTTTGCAGTAGCAGTACTTTCAGTAGTGATGTGGATCTCGGCCGTATGCAAATCAGGAGCAGATCGGTTACACTTTAATTCATGAAGGGTTTAAAGTAGGATTTAGAGGAAATGTGGAATCCTGTTGTTGTTCCACACAAAGAACTTCAGTCTTTAGAATATGAGACGCATTTCAAGTATCCGGCTGCAGCCGGTTTTAGTCTCATGTGTAGACGATGATCCATTACTCCTGACAGGTGAGCTGTGTTACAGCCTGATTCTCCTCAGGCACTAATGATATTTACTCTGTGGCTCCTAACTTCGTTCTCCCTCGCTTTCTTTCTCTCGCCCTCTCTTTCCCTCGCTCTTGGGTAGAACGGAAGCTCCTAGTCTCTTTGATGGAGACATCCAGAGGGTCTTAACCCCCTCCATCTTTCCGCCCATCCTACACCACACATTCCTCAACATCTGTTCTCTTGTCATCGAGTGGATCGGTGGAGTGTAGCTTTGACTTTCTCTCCTCGTTCACTGCAGGGTCTCATGCAAACATGTTGGGCATGTTGTTGTTGTTTTTTTTCTCCACCGTGTAATCTGCTCTTACTTTTCCCTCCCTGTCTTTAATGCTACTGTGGGGATTTGAGGAAGCATTAAGTGTTATTAACGGCAGCTCTGGTTATCACCTGCCAAATCCTGGCTGAATGAGAAGTAATGGACTTCATTCAGGTGGAATGTCTTGCTCTTCTTTTTCTTCTCTTTTAATACTTTTTCTTTTTAAATTGGGGTTACGGTTTGAAATTTTCCCTCCAAAACATACTGATGGAATTTTTACAACAACATACTCATCAACACACTTCTCTATTCAATATTTAGTGGACTAATTATTACCCATAATGTCCTGTAAATCTAATATACACCTAATGTACACTACTTGCACACTAAAGTCCACAAAAATACAGTCAATTAGTGACTTTTTCTTCATTTCTTATTCACCTTAACACTCACAAATTCTACAAATTTTCAGTGAATTATGAACATTTCCATGACACAATAACGGCATCCCAAAAGACATCCTACACACTGCACACACTATGCACTATGTGCTCTATTATATATTATATGAATTTTCGTATCATCTCAAATGAAACACTAAAGTTTTTTTTACAAAACCGGAAGTAGAAGCTGCTGCTTAGTCGATGGCAGATGACAACATAAACTGAACACACGTGATGAACACACATCATATAACGCCGTTACAGTAGCTTTAGCAGAATACACTTAATTTTTAAAACAGTTAAAAAATAAAATCACACAATGTGCACGAATTTAAAAGACTTTTTAAGACGCCTCACTCAACCGGAGTGCCGTCAGCCATATTGAAAATTTGTTCTCATTCAGCATCCGTGCTTGGTTGCCTATATAATATAATATATTATTATAGCCTATAATAAAGCTGCGAACGTTGAGTGCTTGAAGTGTCAAACATACCATCCTTTTTTAGTTGAATAAGTGCATCATTTGGGTAATCGAAGTGCAATTCTAGTGCACATCTTGCCGGAGGTTTCGGTGTGAACATGCTACTCACTCTATCTATATTACACAACAATGCTGTATAGCAAATAAGTGTGCAATTTTGAACACACCCACTGACTGAATTTTGATCTAGCTTATGGCATCATGGTGTGAATTACAGCATCTGTCCAATCAGTGCCTTTCCTCATAATTAAACCTATAATAAATGCACACTTTATTTTCATTCTGTTTCTTTATTATTTTCTCCCCTTCATTCAAATTCAAAATCAAATTTCTTTAATTAGTCTCATACACAATCCTACAGTATGGCATGCAGTGAAACACATTTTACGAGTCAAATGGAATAAAATTAGAATAGGAATAGAATAGAAAAATAAAAAATGAAAAATAATGAATAATGAATGTTATGAAAAATAAAATGGAATTTACTGTGAAAAAATAAATAGACTAAAAAAATAATATAAATAGGACAAAATGATAGAAAATAAATATATAAAAATTTTTTCTCACACTTCTTTCTTTTTTTCGTGTTAAAAATATACGTTCTGTAATTTTACCCAAAAAAGTTAATGATTTTAATCTATTATAAGTTTCAGAACTTGTAGAACTCCTCGTTGGATTTATAGCAAATTCAGATTGTAGCTGATGGTTGTTTCCTGAACATGTTTTATTCTAAATCATTTGTTTAAATGTAAACAGGCAGAATAATGGTGACTATCCCTGACGATCACTTTAGCCATTATCGCTCAGCCCTGCTCTACACCGTCATACTGATATCTTGTCACGACCCTACTCTCTGTCCCCGACTGCATCATCTTGTCATCGAGTGGCGTCGTGCTCTTCCTGTTAATCCCTCGTCTCTAATGGGACTCACTTTGCCAAACATGATTGGTTTGAGGACAGTCCAGCCATTCCATAAAGCCCTCTTTGTGTTTGTGAAGAATAGGGTGTGACGATTCAGCCGAGTCCCAGGCACAAGGAGGAATCTGTACAATGCAAACGCGCACTCGAGTTGAACCAGGAATTCAGTAGGCGTCCGTTCACATGTACACATGACTCTGAGATACGGACAAATTTACTGTTTGGACCTGAATATTAACATGGATGATTTTTCAGCACATTTACACCAGTAGCATTTACATCGACACCACTTAGTTTATTTAATTAACTACTCATTGTGTAATGATATCAAAGCAATGCCTATAAGCTTCCATTTATTAATGATTACTATGAGATCACACTTCCTCGAGGTGCACATCAACCCACAGGATCCCCCGAACACACACACACACACCTCATCCACCATTGTTCCTTTAACGGGAAAAGGAATATCGCCATGGCAATGAGGTCACCATCCTCTTTGTCTCTCTGCCTGCTGTCTGTAAGCTGTTGTTACAGGTGAAACCTTACACTACTACTTTTGTCCTGGCCGAGTTGTTAACGCACCTTTGTTGACTTCTTCTTTCCACTTTGCCTTAGTTAAGTCCCCTTAAACATTACTGTACTTTCTTCTTCTCAGGTGCTTTCTTTAAAATCATTCAGTCTTCCTTTGGTGTATTTAACCTCCTCTGGGCATCTCAAGGGCTGTGCCAATACTTTCTGAATAATAACAAGTGAATAATAGATCGGGTTGATCTAAGACTTCAGGGGAAGAATTTACCCAGAAGGCACTACTCTGATCTAAGGTGGATTATTTAGGAAGGAAAAAAAGAACACAATATAAACTGTCAGTCAAAAGATCTAGTTGTAAGTCTTTGTGCAGGAAAAAATCCAAAACACGGGCTGACATGATTCCTCGGACCGATCCTATGCTGAGGTTTCATTACTTCCCCACTCAGAACTTTAAATCCCACCTGCAGTTTGTTCCAATTTACTGTCTGACACGCAAAAATGGAGGTAGAAAACAAATTATAACCATGGTTTTATCTTATCCTCTCATATTTAACCACTATAGATAACGCTTGGAAGGAAGTAGCAGAAACTGTTGGTGGTTCTGGTGAATGTATGTAGCTAGCACTGTTAGGTTGCTTTGCTAATTTGCTGAGCACATAATATGAATTGAAAAGTAACCAATTTTCACACTGATTAGCATATTATTTAATTTGTTTTTTAACTAGATCACTTCAGAAGGTATATAAAGGTGTAGTGTACACACTCAAATGCGACAACATTAGCAAATTGTTTCATGCTAATGTGAACGTATGGTTAGGTATTTGATTTTGTTTCCATATTTAATTGGCAAAACTGTAATTAAAAATTATAAAAAGACAAAAACTAAAACGCGTATTTCAGAAAAATGTCTCAAATTCAATTATTTGGTCATCCATATACAGGTTTTATGTGTTCAGCTATTGTTTTACCATATAGTTATATAACAAAGTAGCTAATTAGCATTCCTGTCAGTTTAAACCAGATCTAACTGTGAGTCTGTATGACTAAAGGAGTAAAACCATGGAGAAATCTACTGCAGAGGTTAAGCGTGAGGTATAGATATTACACGCTTCGTTCTAATCAGTAATAAAATTCAAAGCAGAAGCAGAATTTCACGTTTGAAACCATTCGGCTGGCACCAGGCCGGTGTTGTTGTTTTCTGAATTACACTGGATTATTATGAAGGAATTATAATGTAGGAAAATAGCAGTATGGCATCTGCTTACTGTCATGTTCAGCTTGAGAAGCGTGAGACTAAACCAGAATCCAACACAGATGGGAATCATTAACAAACACTTTGATTACCAAAGCCAAAAAACGCACCTCAGACTCTCTATAATATGAAATATAATTTGAAATGTCATCGTTAGAGACTTTAGGATTTAACCTAGCAAGCAAAAGGAGAAACTAGCTTTGACCTAAAAAGTAAAATCTAACCTAGAGAAAAAAAGCTGGAAGTAAACAATCTAGGTTATTTTAGCTTGTGCTGTTTAGTTGTGTAGCAGGCTGGGTGACTAAGACATGTTTCCTATCAATCAAATTGTGCCCATTAGAATATTAAGCCACACCCACGTTCCGTCTATTTGAACTGCAAGTTTTATCAAATTCCTGTTAACTAGGAAGACTCCAATCATCCTTCCCAAGAGTCCAGAACAGTGTGGCTTGATTAGAAGAACACAGACATGGGGTCAGTATCAGGTGTTAGTTATTAAGACACCAGACCAATTAACTCTAATAATTAATTAAAGATCAAGCAGTCTTGGCAGTCCACTCAGACATTCAGACATGAATGTAGTATGACTCAGGGCCAAGAGAGGAAGCCAGAGGGAGCAAGGGAACTGTCTGGAGCCAGAGTTTTGATAATATCGTTGGTCCTCTCCTCGCACGGCCGTGTTTACCTCCCTCCCTGACCCGGGTTTCTCCTGATAGCCATCGCTCCACTGACAGATCAGGGGGAAAAGCTTTACGTTTCATGCCGAGGAATGTAATGTGGAAGTCAGGGAGTGTAGCAGGAAGAGATTAACGTTCTTTCATTTTGAGATCCCCAAAGGAACTCATGCACATCTCTCTTTCCATGCTGTAATCTCTGTCCTTCAGGACAGATACACTAAGGTCAATAGTTCCACGAAATTTGAACAGCAGAAAAACAGAAAAACAAGTATTATGTAACAAAAAAAGATAAGTATTCACTATTTGTCATAGTAAAACCTGAATTACTATTACTATCCCTTTAGAGTTCATAATCAGTGTTGCCAAATTAGAGACCTTGTCTCTAGATCTGGAAGCTTCTTATGTTATTGCATTCAAAAAAAGAGCCACATATCAACAAGGGACTTGAGCAACCGTCAACCTTCTTTTACGCTATACAGATCTTTAGATGAGAGAGCAGGTTCAGTCAACTCACCACCTGTGTGTAAAGCCTTACTGACTCATCACTGCTGCACCTAGAAACCAAATACTGATCTCCACTGCATCCAGTAACCAATCACTGAGCACCATTTTTCCCAATATTCAATAACCGATCACCTGGGTACACACCAGCCAATCACTGATCACCATGGTTCCCAGCAACCAATCACTGGCCACCATTGTATCCAACAGCCAATCACTGACCACACGTGTCTTGAACAACCATTTACTAATCATCATTTTGCCCAGAAACCAATTACTGAAACTATGGCTATGGGTTGGCTTTGGTGCTCACACCGACCAAATAATAAACTGTATCAAAATTCATTTTTAAATATTATGGGAAGCAATTATTCCACTTAGTAATTGATAGAGCAATATTTGCTCAGTTGCAACACTGTTTTATTCTGCCATGCCAAGGTAAAACTTCTTCTTCTTCTTTCGGCTTTTCCCTTCAGGGGTCGCCACAGCGAATCATCTCTCTCCACCTATCCCTATCTTCTGCATCCTCAACACTTGCACCCACTAGCTTCATATCCTCATTAATTCCATCCATATACCTCCTCTTTGGCCTTCCTCTTTGCCTCCTGCCTGGCAGCTCCATGTCCAACATTCTCCTACCAATATACTCACTCTCCCTCCTCTGAACATGTCCAAACCATCTTAATCTGGCCTCCCTATCTTTGTCTCCCAAACGTCCAACATGAGCTGTCCCTCTGATGTACTCGTTCCTCATGCCAAAGGTAAAACAATGGCAGCATTTCAGCCAAGTTTGCCTTTATCATGGCTGTGTGTGAATTTTAACCATATAGGATTAAAAATGACTATCATTACTTCATATCACCACAAAACGATTGCAACTGAAAAAAGCACAAAAGAAGTCCTTAGTGGTACAAGCCTACAGATCCCTCAACTACCCAAATGCCTCATTGCCCAACAAGACTCGACAAGGGCCTGTGTAGCACTGCTTTACGAGAGGTACTTTGAAGGTGTTTTATTTTCCTGCTCCTTCTAATTAGCCCTTCACCAAAAATAATGGAGCTTACAGGACGGCTTTGTTGGGGATAAAGAGCCCATGTCAAATTGGGCTCCATTTTAGCAGAATATGCCTCGTATTCCAGGCTCTACAAAGAGGTTGTCAGCCGTTACTAAGTTTTTCAGTAATTTGATTTGAACAGGATCTTGTCTGTAATTATAGCAGCTGCCCAGGTCAAACTAATCCAGCTTAAATAGAGCTTTACATTGCTAATACATTTGCTCGGAAGACATCCTGTTACATGGCCTGTCTTTGCTTGTAGAACCACCTGGCACCTGCAGGTATATTTCTCCTACATTTTGTTTGCATAGTGTGTGGTATGTGGTATGTATTGTATAGCATTGTATTATTGGACTTGCTGTATCTGCTATTGTATGCTGTTGCGTGTTCTCGTTATCCCCATACATCATGTAACCAGGTTGCCAAAACAACTGGCCTTAGTGTAAGGGCAGCATAGATCTTTCAGCAGCATGCTGACCACAGAAGGTGTGTCTTTTGGACTTATATTTAGAAAAGAGCTAGCTAACCTGACAGGATTTCTGGGTGGATACACGTAAACATTCATAATATTGGCTTGTACCATTCAAAATAGGCTTATACCACTAAGGACTTCTTTAGTGTCTTTTTCAGGAAGAAATCCCTTACTGGTTTGAGTCACACAACTGAGTGAGAACATGAGTGAAGAATGAAGGAATGAAGAAAAGGAGATGAAGGATGAAGATGGAGGCTTGCAGAGGCTCAGCAGTGGAGCAGCTCCTGTTAGTGGTCTCTCTCCTCATGGTCGTCAGTCTGTGGGTGGTCTCCACATACACACATTACAGACATAGCCTGATTTCCCCCAAACTCTTAATTTGCTTGTCACGGTTTCCTCCACAGGCCAGACTGGTTAGCCATCACCGCTGAACTGCCTCAATTACAATTAACAACAGCAGTTTGTGGTCACAGTGACCGAGAGAGAGAGACAGAGAGAGACAGAGAGGGAGAGAAAGACAGAGAGAAACAACGACTCCAAAGAGAGATGGATGGAGGAATGTATTCCACTATGACACATAATTAGGTCTCAGCTTAGTCACAGCTTACAACATGATGTTTCAATACACAATAGTTTCAACTGTCCTCTTGTCTCGCTTTGTCCTTGGCCTATTCTGCTTCATTCTGCTATTTATTATCTCTTTTACGTGCACTTTGATGCTCATAAGGGTGTCTGAAAAGAAGACTTTCCGTACACACAGGGCTCAACTTAAAGCATGGGAGGGATGCAACCCTCAACTTATAGGGATGAATTATTATGTTTATCTATAGCACTGTGGAAAAAAAACATAGTTTTAGCTAAATTCTATTTATGTATAGAAATAAATTTGTTTAAACTCACCCACAAGTATTGTGCTATTGCTCCTCAGAGCCATGCATGCACCCGCTTCTTGTAGCACTTGATTTAGCATTACCTTTTAAATCAAAATCTAGTCAATATTAATTACTACAAATAAAAAATGTAAATTGTGACCTGCTCCAAAATAAATGATTTTATTGATGCTAATCTTCTGGTCCTGTCTTGGTCACTCTTATATCTTAATAAGATGCTAGCTACAAGTAGCTAGCGTGGCTGCAGCTTCAGTCAGAAACTCTGCACCCCCTCCCATTCCAAATAGTCATTGTCATGTACTCATGCTATGTTTTTTTTGTCTTATTCCCAAATTTACAGCTTTAGCTTAATTATTAGAGTGTAAATATAGATACTGAACTGATACACAAGCTGTGATGTTTCCATGTGCTAGCAATATTTAAAAAGTATTTGTTCATTTTAGTACTTAGCTTAGCGATCTTTCTTCGAAAAACAGCCAGGTGTTTCTTCCGTCCTACACACACACACACACACACACACACACACACACACACACACACACACACACACACATACACACACAGAGGCTTTATAGCCTCCAGCTGGCCTTGTTCTCAAGTGTGACACTGCACCTGTGCCCTTCCTCAGCTAGTGTTCAGTCTCACATAGACAGTGATGGATTTCAGCCTATGCTCTGTAAATGCACACTGTAGGTTTTACACACACACATACATTCTCAATACTTCCTGACAGTCTCATACACACACACACACGTCTAATGCTTCCTGGCAGAGTCTCACACAGACACACAGACCCACACACACATACACACATAACTGACATGTGTTTTCATTTTTGCGCTGTATTGTAAATGTTTTACGTGCTTTGCTTCTGGAACTGCTGATAAATCACTCTAGACTTTTTATCTGACTCTGTTGAGCAGTGAGAAATACACACTTCACTCTATGGCTGTTGTAATGTGAATACAAAAATACAAATACACACAAACGTACACTCATGTGAAGCTTCAAACGACTGGAGGTGAATAGAAAGTATTTCTATAAAGTTGAATATGAAGTGCAGATAATCTGCAAGCACTTCTGAGTGGTTTATGATAGTATTCATAACCATTGGGTTATAAACCCTCATTTTTACTTTATATATATATATATATATATTTTTTTTTTTAGCTAGTTACAAAAGTACTGGCACTATTATTGTTATAAAGTATTGGTACAATTAATTAATGTTAGCTTTAGAAGGTTTCACTTGGAGACAAGACTGAAGCTCTTACTGTAATGTTTAATAAAATAGAAACAAATTGGCCTAGATGGATCTTGGAGATTTCTTCATGCAGAATATTTAAATTCCTTTCTATTATACACTTGTCCACCTTTTGACTGCATGTTTGACAGTTATTATGCTCAAAGACAGAAACTCCTGGCAACAAGGTTTTACACACAGAAAAAAATCCTAGTCAATCCAGAGCTTGTGATACCATCAATCATTCCAAAACCACCTGGACAAGCATCTTCAAAACAGCCATAAAGAATCCCTGATCCTCTGCCGTGTTTCACAGTGGATTTGAGAGATTTTCCTGGTGCACAGTACAACATGTCGATGATGTTCATTCATGGTGAAATCAGCTGTTCAGTTCTGAAACTGTGATCTTTGGGTCTTTTTTCTTTACTTCCCCCACACTCCCTTACACTCCCTGACACTCTTGTATTAAGGCTTTCTTTGTAGTTAGTATTATTTATGATTATTACATTTACTTTATGTCCATAAACCGACTTATGGTGAAGGTTGTGTGTTCCAATCATTCTGGAGCTGACTAGAGTTTATACAGGATGTTCTAGTCATATGTCATAAATATTTGTGCTCATAAAAACACTGAAGTTCTCTGCTTTTTGTAGAGTTTAGTGTAACAAGAACCAATCACTAATCACCGTGGTTCCCAACAACCAATTACTAATCATCATTGTGTCCAACAACCAATCAATAATCACCATTTTCTCCCAAAAAAGCAATCACTAATCAACATTTTTCCCAACAACCAATCACTAATCAACATTGTTCCCAACAACCAATCACCAATCATCATTCCCCACCTAAAAAACAATCACTAATCACCATTGTTCCCAACAACCAATCACTGATCATAATGGTTCCCAAAAAAGTAATCACTAATCACTGTTGTTCCCAATCACTGATCATTAATCATCACCAATCACTGATCATAATTATTCCAAAAAAAGCAATTACTAATCCCCATTGTTGTCAAAAAATCAATCATCAAATACTAATAATCATTCTTCCCAAAAACCATCAATCACTAATCATCATTTCTTCCAAAAAAATTCAATCACTAATAACCATTCTTCCCAACAAGCAATCACTAATCATAATTGTTCCCAAAAACACAATTACTAATCACCATTGTTGCCAAAAAAACAATCACCAATTACTTATAATCACTGTTTTCAATAAACAATCACTGGTCACCATTGTTCCCAAAAACAATTACTAATCACTGTTGTTCCCAAAAACCAATCACTGATCATTAACCATCACCAATCATCGATCATTATTGTTCCCCACAACCAATCACTAATCACCATTGTTCACGACAACCAATCACTAATCTTAATTGTTCTGAAAAACACAATTACTAATCACCATTGTTGTAACAAAACAAACAAAAAAACCCAATCATCAATCACTAATAATCATTATACCCAAAAACCAATCACTGATCACTAATCATCACCAGTCATTGATCATCATTGTTCACAGCAACCAATCACTAATCACCATTGTTCCCAAAAAACAAATATTTTGAGTTTACATTATCTACTTTCCTCTGTAAAGACCTGGCAGGGACCAGATGGTGCAACGAAGATACACAAGGTTAAATAACACACTAATGTGAAGCAAAGCAAAGTGGCAACTATCAGCAGGATTCTCATCTCATCTTCTTCTGATATCCATTCTGGGTGATGACAGAGGAGAAATGATCATGAGCAGTCTATTCTGCATTAAAAAAATCGATCTATCGTGGATATATCACCACTAACAAAGCCCACCCACTATCAAAGGCAGCATATTTTTCCAAAGCACCTTCTGCTGAAATGTCTATTTAAAGTGTGCAGCCTAAAGACATGAGTGTTGTAATAATAAATAATAAATAACAAATCTGCTATAAGGAAAAGCAGAAAGGTTCGAGAAGCTAGAAGATTTATCCTGCTTTAGAACTTCCTGTCAGAACTGAAGTAATAATTCTTCCCCTAATTCTTGTTTGAAAGTCTTTGAATTGTATTGGATATTAATGATATTTAAGCAGGAGACGTTTCTGCTCTAAGGATCTATCTTCAAGACGCCACGAGCCATCCACATACATAACTCTGGTGCATTTTCACTAAAGACTTTGATGTTTGCTAAAAGGTTAGCGAGTAAGAACATGCAGGATTTTTCCTCATTATAAACATAAAGGATCCTGCCTCCAGCCCAGGAAAGCAGTCTGTTCATGCCGCCCATGGAATGCGTTCAAATGCGACTCCCCTTGTGTCCTATACCCTTCCTCTGCTCGCTACATCCTTCCCTAGCTAACTAACCCCTTCTGGTGCTTGCTATTGCTTTAATTAGCATTTCTCCCCATTGAAAATGGTGTGATTCTCATCTGAGGCATAATACTAATAATTCTGATGGCAATTTATCACATTTAGCTATGCTAGTCAGCCAACTACATTTAGCCAGCTCTGTTTAACTTAGCTAACATTATCTAGACCTAGCCAGCAGTCTGCAAACTAGCAAATATTTTCTATTTAACAGTGTCCTTAAAACTATTAAAGTTCATTCAGAGCTAAACACTGTGTTATTTTGTAAGTAAAAACAGTAGCCATGTTCAGTCCCGAGCTAGCTCCATGCCAGGTTGTAGCCATGTTCACATCCCCGAGCTAGCTCCATGCCAGGTTGTAGACATGTTCACATCCCCGAGCTAGCTCCATGCCAAGTTGTAGCCATGTTCACTCCCAAGCTAGCTCCATGCTAGGTTTGTAGCCATATTCAGTCCCGAGCTAGCTCCATGCTAGGTTGTTGTATTGTGTGGCTAAAACCTGTAATGATTCCTAACAAATTATTTTTGCTAAACAAGAGTGTATGAACAAGTGTGTGAGTGTGTGACGCCCTGTGATCCGTCCAGAGCGTGAATCCAGGATCTGATCCTGCCACATCCTAGCTGTTCCAGGGCCAGGCTTCAGATCTAGGAGGGGGAGATGGGGTAGCTTAGTGGTTGGGCATCTGATTGGAAGGTTGTGAGTTTGAATCTCAGGTCCACCAAGCTGCCACTGCTGGGCCCCTGAGCACGGCCCTTAATTGCTCAGTTTCTCAGATAAATTGTAAGTCGCTCTGGATAAGGAAGTCTGCCAAATGTCAGAAAAATGTTTCATGCTAGGTTGTTTGTCAAGCCTGAGTCAGTTTAGACGCATAGTAGTAGTGATGTCACATGTCATATGGTGAATTCTGCGCTCAAACATGTAATAATGTCACTTGTTGATCATGTGTCACTCAGCAGAACATTTAGGACAACATCTCAGCCATCTTTTTTTTTTTTTTTACATGAGAGCCATTTCCACAGACTCACAGTGCTCTATCAAAGCCACTCAATTTTATTAAGCATATCTCTGATAGCACATGAGGGATCAGTTTGCACTGTGTTACAGTTGTTTGGATGAGAGTTGACGGCTGAAGTTATTGGTTTATACGTGGAGCTCAGCTCGAGCGTTAAATCGGTTTATGTGGACTCCAACTCAGTGCAGATGCTCCATATCTCAAGACTCAGCTGTTAAAAAAATGTCCTTAGATGTGTCTTTATTTAGTCAGCAGGACTGGAGATTTGTGTTGAGGTTAAAGATTTGCAAAGTTTCTTAAGCGGCATTCAAACGAAACACGTCAAAGGTTTTTTTTTTTCAGCTCAAATTGCTCTTTTATGCTACAGTATTATTTTTTTATAGGTGGAAGCATGTGGAAGTGTCCAGACGGTGATATCAAGATAACAAGATTAAATGTACATCGATTAGTTCATGTGCCACTGGTTTGGTTTTTAAACTGCATTTACTGTATGTAATTATACAAACCAAAACACACACACTCACACACACACACACACACACACACACATACACACACGCACATAGTCAACCGGCGATACCAACGTTGCCTTCGGCATGCATTCAAAAGCTACGTGATTTTTTGGGCGTTTTTTTGTTGACAGATTGGTGGCGTGATTGGTCTGTTCTATTTTTAGCCCAAGCTTGATGGCACCACTTCCTGTGAGGACCCTTGACCCTTGGAAATTGGTAATATTGGCAATATTTTTGGGTGTCTGAAACGGATGTATCTGCATTTAAATTATTTCTTATGGGAAAATTCATTTCACGGTACAAATTTTCACTGTAAGGACTGAATTAGAACGAATTAAATTCTTATGCTGGGGTTCCACTGTATATCTGATAGACAAGTAGAGCTAAAAAAGGTGTTTTTTTTTACACCCTGATACATCCGTTTTATCCAAACTATCAGTTTTTCTTGAATGTAGACTATGACTGAATATGTAACAGGAAGCAGAAAATGCCAGCTTGCATTCTGAACCCTGACCACTTTTTATGTTGCTGATGTTGATTCTAAATAAATGAATCCTAATCATTGTGATCATTTGTATTATGTTTCAAATCTGAATAAGGGCATAGCAGTGTATCGATACATCTTTAGACAATATTTATGTGAAGAAAAACATATAGGTTTGCTCCTTAAATACCCAAAAGGATCACTGATTAATTAATCAATCAAATCCCAGAATGGAGAAGAATCATGACCACAGAAGCTCTTAAGCTGCAGATGCTTTTCCGTCGCCGAGCTTCAGCTCTGGATTTATTTAAAGATGGCCCAGAGATGATGCGCTAGTCTGCGGTAGGTCTCGCTGTTTATTTGCCCTTCATGGACTCCGACTATTTTTGGGCTGACTTCACAGGACAATAATTGCTCTCATTTCACTGGTCGGTAAGGGAACAGGAGGAAATGAACAATTACAGCCGTGTTTGTTTGAGGGTGAAGTCGAACCGGCGTCTCTGCGGGTGAACATGTGAGTGTTCTCCTCCGTACACGCAGTGTGTGGTTAATAAAAACACACTGAGACCTCGAAAGTATGCGGTAATGTGTGTTGCTGTTTGTTCAGGAATTAATTTCCCAGCATCTAGGGTTTAACACACGCTCAGGACTAAAAGTCTGAGTGCACTACAGGGAAGTGTTTCAGTTTCATCACTGATATATCATCAGGTTTTGTTAGCATTACTTCAAAATATTGCGCTTTTATAAACCATAAGGATAATAATATAAACCCCAGAGGGGATAATATATAATATGGAGACAGCATGGTGAACATTATGTGTTAGAAAAGTAATACAAAACACAAATCCCTAGATCCAAGTTCCCTATAGTTCCTAACATGTAAGAAATAGAACACCTGGGGTCATGCTGTTATAGGAAAATAATCACTCTACGGGGTGATGTTATTGTTATCACACAAATTATTTCATTTTTTAAACAATGATGTGTTGTACTTTTTATCCATTTAGGGTTACATTTTCATTTACCGGTTATGGCTTAGACAATTCACTTCCTGACCAATAAAATCCTAAAAAGGTTTTCAACAAAACTAGAAACTCTACCACTATGCTTGAAACCTTAACTTCAACTCTAAACCCTGATCTTAACCTTAAAACGTTCCGCTAATCACTCAACCCAAAGCAGACCTCAACAAATGAGCCACAATAATTAATCTTTGACCCTAAACCTAACACAAAACCACAGCCTGAAAACCCTAAAGTATCAGGATAGTCTTAGCCCTTAACTCTAAATCTGCTCTGTTATATCCACTTCCAGTAAACATAAGAGCATTCATTCATTGTCTACCGCTTATGCAATCTATTCTCGGGTCACATCTCAGGCGTCATTGGGCATCAAGGCAGGATACACCCTGGACGGAGTGCCAACCCATTGCAGGGCACACACACACACACTCATGCAATCACACACTACAGACAATTTAGAGATGCCAATCAACCTACCATGCATGTCTTTGGACCGGGGGAGGAAACCAGAGCAAACCCCCGAGGCACGGGGAGAACATGCAAACTCCACACACACACACACACATGGCAGAGGCAGAAATCTGAATCTGAATCTGAATTGACACATACTCCCTTGTTGGACAGTTCAGGAGACACTAAAGGATTTGCAAATTAACTGTAGGTATGTTAATTTGCAAATCCTTTAGTGTCTCCTGAACTGTCCAACAAGGGAGTGTGTGTCAATTCAGAAGCGAAAGGAAATCACATGTCCACTGTAAACCTGTGAACAGTACTGTCTTTCTCCAACTTATAACTAGTGTGTGTGTGTGTGTGTGTGTGTGTGTGTGTGTGTGTGTGTGTGTGTGTGTGTGTCCTGGCACAACATCTAAGGTTGAAGTGAGAAGGCTTTACCAGTAAGGTAGAATTTCAGCAAAACATTTGGACAGTCTAAGAAAGTCCACACACACACACACACATCAAAGTGGAGTCAATATTTACCCTCATTTACCGTCAGCAGGTCGGCAAATGTACAGTATTTCCATTTCAAACCGAACTCTGACTGTGTGAACACTTGGTGTGTCGGCTCTAATTACCATGACAGGTACACTTCAGTGGTTTAGGGAATAGGGTGTGGGGTTTAGGGTCAGGTGTTTAGGGTTAAGTGTTATGGGCAGTGGCGACTCATCTATACGCGCAGATAGATGTATAGAAAACGTTTGACAGATGATGTTCCATTGATTTGCTTGCCTTAAATGGGACAGCATGCTGTAAGAGTTATTATAGCACCTTGTGGTCAAAAATGGGAACTGCAGCCTGGAGTCAGCTCGGTGTGGGTGGGACATAAGAGATAGGTTAGTGGCAGGGGTTGAGGTAGGGAATATAGCCCATACAGTCATCCAGTACTGAGATGTGCAGTACATGCCAACCTGCTATACCATTTGTTACTAACCCCACCCATTTGGAGTCTGTTTGCGATCCACATAAGTTAGCCTCACCCATTTGGAATTAACCCCACCCATTTGGAGTCTTTTTTCCGATCCATGGCACATTGGGACAGTAATAATACAGCCCCAATGATAAGAGAGAAAAGTGGCAAACCTGGCGGTTAATGACAAGGTTGCCAGATTTACATCAAATCAGTCAAGTATACAAAAACTCCACCAAGAGCTTGTTCTTGTTCACATCCACTGAGATCTTTTGCAAAAAAAAAATACATTTAAAATGAAACAAAGGCAAAATGTACAGAAGTAACATGTCTGTGATGTAAAGAACCACTTTTACTGTAAGGCATTGTGCATTTGGTGAACAGAAGGGGAGTTTATGGAGTCTTCAGAAAAGCATATGACCTCATTTCCCATGTAAAAGCTGAGAAAAAGAGGGGAAAATGTGCTCAAATGTTTTGGCACCAAATTGTTTCAGGTGTGGTTTTTGAACCTTTTTCTTCAACCTGGCAACAATATCAGCTCTTCAAACACGATTGAACCAAAGTACTTAACATGTATAAGGTGACATTACTATCATTATTAACAGTGTCCATAATCTGTAGTCATGAGCTGCTGATGGTTCAGGGTCCTTATACATTTTGCCTTTCTACTCTAAAACTGCCACAAAAAAAATACCTTTTTCAATCTTCTCTCCAAGATGGATCAATCTAAGAAGGCCTTTTTTTTTTCTAGTGTGGATAAAGAAAAAACAGCTTTTTTGTCCAAAAACATTGATTCTCATTGGATCGCCACACTTCTAAGATAGCGGAGCTCATAGCTACGCGTTAGTTATTTTCATTTCTGGATGAAAAAACAACATGGACAGCATTGATATCTACAGGCGCCTCCGGTTAGCTGGTGCTCACTGGGCAATTTGCAGCATAAATATCAATTTTAGTGACAAGTTAGAGCTAAGAAATTCATCATGTTGATTTGGAAAAGTGGTATAAAGGTCCCATTGAGCGTGATTAACACAGCTCAGTATGTACTGCTGCTGGAGGCATGGGCTTTTTTCCTCTGTACAGACATCAGAGGAGATTTTTCTCAGATCTCCTGCCGCCTCTCGGTGGCAAATCACAATGTTTACATTTGTCGACAGTAAAGACCGCTGTTCCCGTCAATGAGATCCTGTAATCGCTCAGCAATATCGACACTGGACTGTAACCCGATCAGCAGCCGAGGATGGGAAGAAACACAGTTTTAAGCTTGTGTAGCTAAATGTTGTCAATACAGGCTTGCTAAAGGATGTCCAGCTGCTTTTAGCTTAGCGTTATACTTTAGAGCACAGTGAAATGCTTTTCTTTTTAAGCAGTTAGACTCAGAGCACCACTGGAGAAGAGATGGTTAAGGGCCTTGCTCAAGGGCCCATCAACAGTGCAGAGCTGTAATCATTTGAGCCAACGGAAAGAACATGTGCACCTAGGAGTGAATCGAACCACCATCCCTGGAGATGTGAGGCAAACATGTCAACTACTAAGCTGCTACGTCCCCAGTACTACAGTGGAACCTCAGCAAAGGAATGAATTTTCCCATAAGAAATAATGTAAATGCAGATAATCCATTCCAGCCACCCAAAAATATGACCAATATTACCAATACGAAGGGTATGTAAACTGTATGGCTGCTTACAAAGAACTGGCTCAAGTCAAGCATTCCATGTCAAGGGTCCTCACAGGAAGTCGTGCCACCAAGCTTGGGCTAACAAGTAGAACAGACCATCCAAGCCACCAATCTGTCAACAAAAAAACGGCAGAAAAATCAAGCAGCTTTTGAACGCATGCCGAAGGCAACGTTGATATCGTGGGTTGACTCTTTCGAATCTGACTAAAAAATTACAAAAATCATAAACCGGCTTTGCTTGGCTTCGTTTGGCTTTGCACTGAAGCAAACAGGTTTTGAATGACTGCCGGACGTACACTCAACTTAGCCGGCATACAGTTCGGTTCGTTCGCATACCAAAAATGCCTCATATGCCGATGCAAATTTCTTGCAAAATTTAAATTCTTAAGCCAAAATTTCGTAAGGGAGGACATTCGTATGCCGAGGTTCCACTGTAGACTGAAAAGCAGTCCACTAAAGTAGCAGGAGCAGAAATAGAGTGAGAAATACTATGAAAGCAAAGACGTAGCACAATATATAGATGTGTAAGTAAGATGTTAAGCCACCACAAGTCACCGGAACAGCTTCAGTGTGTTTTGGAATTGACTCTGGAGCCTGTATTCCTGACAATACCAGAATTTTTCCCTCAGCTGGTGTAGTGATGGTGGTAGAACGCACCGCCTCACCACAACATCTCTCCAAAAAGTGTTTGACTCTGTTGGGATAAGTTGTAGTAAGTGTGAGGGTCATTTTTATCCTCATCAAAACCATACAGTTCATACTCATGTCCTGTGGATGGGGGTGGAGTCATATCATAAGCGGCCATGCCCATTATGATAGAAGTGACTATACTGTGCTCTGTCTCTGTTACAGTTACTGTTACGCTATTTGAAGTTTGCAGCAAATAAGATGACAACCTTTAAAATATCATATGTTAGAGATAAAAAACCTTGTGGGCGGAGACAGTGAAACTGAAGCTACCTTAGAGAGAAAAGGGGGCAGTGCTGAGCAGATGGGGGAGGAGCTAAATTCTACTTTATGTCAAATAATTTAAATCTAGGCAGTCTGGCTAAAAGAATCCAGGATTGTATTGTAAAAATATTGTGAGATTGTATAAAGTTATATCTGACATTATTTGATTATACCTGCACCTTTAAATAGCACTTTAAATATTACAAACTGCACCTTTAAACGCATTCAAATATTACAAACTGCACCTTTAAACGCATTCAAATATTACAAACTGCACAAACAGCAGCTTTAACCAATCCTTTAAAATGTTACAAACTAAACTGCACATTTACACACATTTAAAATGTTACACACTGCACCTTTAAACACATTTAAATATTACAAAACTTCACCTTTAATATACACGTAAAATATTACGAGCTGCACCTTCAAATAAATACAATTATTTGCACTTGGAGCAACAGTTTGTTTTGTTTTTTTCAGAATTTATTATATTATAAAAATTAATGTGAATTCTTTCAGGATGTTTAGATTTTTTTTAGATGTTCAAACATTTTTAATTTCTCTTTTAGGAAAAATGTATGATGCTTTTTTGTGCATTAAATATGTTAATATGGTATAAAACCGATCATCAGCACATTTCCATTGTTTAATATTTTTTTGGTTGTTAAAAAATTTTATAAATCAATTCTGCACCATAATATCAACAAAAACAAGACACAGCCCTACATACTGCCAATCACATAACTAGCTCGTGAACATGCCTTACTATTTTTATGCTAAACAACGGTAGGAAAGGTTTAAACCTCGGCTCTCCTCTTGTTTATCCGTTCACGTGCGCTAAAAGTTTTTTTTAGTTTTTTTTTTATGATGGAACATTTCACTCCTCCTGCGTCATCATTTCACTATCACTGGCCATCTGGCGTGGCTTAGCGCTTAGCGTGGGCTACCGTCCAGCTGACACAGAGAAACTCAATACTCAATACTCTACACACACATTCCCATCAGATATATTCCTCATACACGTACACACACACATGCACGTAGCATGAAATGCGCAGGCATGGAGAACGCTTGCCATGTTAATCACACGCTACTTAAAGCAGCTCTTAAGAAATATTCCTAGAGTGTTAGCTAACCAGCTTATGTCCCATTGGCTCCAGCTGTTCGATTAGTTATGCTAAAAACTGATCTGCTGAGCGTCTGGATCATTAAACATGACCTGTGACTCACAAGCCTCACATTTGCATATGAAGCTTAATAACAGCCTTTATAACAAGCTTATTACACTGTCAGGAATGCTTGACCTTACAGCACAACAGCAACACACAGCACGTGGTCAAAGCACAGAGAGAGAGAAAGAGAAAGAGATAGAGGGAGAGAGGAATTGAAAGAGGGAGAGAAGGAGCAAAAGAGAGAGATATTAAAGGATTAATGAACTGAGAGATAGATAGATAGATAGATAGATAGATAGATAGATAGATAGATAGATAGATAGATAGATAGATAGATAGATAGATAGAGAGGGGGGCTGAAAGAGGGAGAAAAGTAGCAAAAGAGAGATATTAAAGGATTAATAAACTGAGAGATAGCGAGAGAGAGAGAGAGAGATGAATTTCAAGAAGGATGGAGAGAAAGAAAGAGGAAGAAAGAAGGGAGAAAGAAAGAAAGAAAGAAAGAAAGAAAGAAAGAAAAGAAAGAAAGAAAGAAAGAAAGAAAGAAAGAAAGAAAGAAAGAAAGAAAGAAAAGGAGAGAGTGAAGATGAGCGAGAGAGAGATTGAGGAATTGAACGAAAGATGGACAGAGTGCGTAATGAAGAGATACTTGAAGAAAAATTGAGAAAAAGAGAAGGGTGGACAGTATGAAAGTGTAATAGGAAGGTAAATGAATAAGAATTGTACGAAACTGAAGTAGCGATTGAGAGAAAAAGAAGGAGGAAAAGAAAGATGGAGAAAGAACAAAATTGGGGACTGAAAGAAGTGTTGAACACGATCAAGAGTGAAAGACAGAAAAAAGGAAAGAGGAAAGAAAAGGATTTTGAGAAAAAAAATGAAAGAAGGAGAAAGAGACTGAAAGAGATCAAGAGAGAGAAAGAGAGAGAGAGAGAGAGAGAGAGAGGGAGAGAGAGAGAGTGGGAGAGGATTAAGGATGGAGAGAACGAGTGGAAGATGCAGTGAGAGAGAGTGGAGGAGGGATGCTGAGAGTGTGAGAGATAGAAAGAAACAGAAAGAAAGATTAAAGGAGATGGAAAGTGATAAAGAAATACATTAAAGGACTGAGAGATGGAGAGAAGGTGTGTGTGTGTGTGTGTGTGTGTGTGTGTGTGTGTGTGTGTGTGTGTGTGTGTGTAAAGTTTGAATGGAGGGATGTGATAGAATGTAGTGTGTGTGTGTGTGTGTGTGTGTGTGTGTGTGTGTGTGTGTGTGTGTGTGTGTGTGTGTGTAAAGTTTGAATGGAGGGATGTGATAGAATGTAGTGTGTGTGTGTATGTGTGTACTCACAGGTAAGAGGTGAGGGGGTTTAGATCCTCAGGGACGGATGATAGTCCGAGTTCGGAGCAGTCGGTGATCAGCAACGCTCCTTCCTGTTGACACGAGCACACGGAGGGACACACACCCGCGCCCACGGCTGCACCCACGCTGCCCACCACACACACCAACAGCAGCTCCCGCAACATGAGTGTGTGTCTGTGTGTGTGTGTCTGTGTCCGACTGTGTGTGTGTGTGTGTGTGTGTGTGTGTGTGTGTGTGTGTGTGTTAAAAAGTCTGGGAATCCGTAGTAGTGTGTGATTGTTATTAATTGTTAATGAGATTGTACAACTGTAGCAGTGTCTATGCGTGATTCTCTGAGTGCGTGTGTGTATGAGTGTGTGTGTGTGTGCAGACGCAGTAACTCTGAGCAATTCTGAGCCTCCCCTCGGAGTATCTGCACATTTATTCTGTCACTCCAAATCCAGAATGAACAAGTGAGAAGGGAGCGCAGGTCTCTCTCTCTCCCTCTCTTGCTCTCTCTCTCTCTCTCTCTCTCTCCCTCCCATCTCATTTAGAAGACATTCACCTATTGTAATGATAGTGTGTACGTCTATTCTGATTGGCTGGAGCTTTGGGATGGGTGGAGCCGCCTATCACCCCCCCCCCACTAGAAAGCGCAGGTCTGTCCCTCCCTCTCTCTCTCTCACTCTCTCTCTCTCTCTTTCTCTCTCTCTCTACAACTACACTCTCTGCAACCCACAACAACATACTGCAAGTTATAAAAGCTCACTACAACTAAACACTATAACACACCACCACCACTACCAATACAACTCTCACTTTCTAACACACTACAACTCATTATAACACAAACTACACACTATAACACAAACTACACACTATAACACACACAACACCAACTACTCACTATAACACACTACACTCACTGAAACACAAACTACTCACTTTCACACACTACAATTCATTAAAACACAAACTACTCACTATAACACACTACAATTCATTAAAACACAAACTACTCACTATAACACACTACAATTCATTAAAACACAAACTATACAGTGTAACACACTACAACTCATTAAAACACAAACTACACACTATAACACACTACAACTCATTAAAACTCAAAGCACAAAATGACACACTACAACACATTACAACACAAACTACACACTATAACACACTACAATTCATTAAAACACAAACTATACAGTGTAACACACTACAACTCATTATAACACAAACTACACACTATAACACAAACTACACACTATAACACACACAACACCAACTACTCACTATAACACACTACGACTCACTGAAACACAAACTACTCACTATCACACACTACAATTTATTAAAAAACAAACTATACAGTGAACACACTACAACTCATTATAACACAAACTACACACTATAACACAAACTACACACTATAACACACACAACACCAACTACTCACTATAACACACTATGACTCACTGAAACACAAACTATTCACTATCACACACTACAATTCATTAAAACTCAAAGCACAAAATATGACACACTACAACACATTTTTAAAACAAACTACACATTATAACACACTACAACTCATTTCAACACAAACTACACACTATAACACACTACAATTCATTAAAACACAAAGTACTCACTATCACACACTACAATTCATTAAAACACAAACTACTCACTATAACACACTACAATTCATTAAAAAACAAACTATACAGTATAACACACTACAACTCATTAAAACACAAACTACACACTATAACACAATACAACTCATTAAAACTCAAAGCACAAAATGACACACTACAACACATTACAACACAAACTACACACTATAACACGCTACAATTCATTAAAAAACAAACTACTCATTTTCACACACTACAATTTATTAAAACACAAACTACACACTATAACACACTACAATTCATCAAAACACAACACACACTATCACACACTACAAGTCATGAAAGCACATACTACACACTTTTAAAACACTACAATTCATTAAAACACAAAATACACACTATAACACACTACAATTTATTTAAAAAACAAACTACACACTTTTAAAACACTACAATTCATTAAAACACAAACTACACACTTTTAAAACACTACAATTCATCAAAACACAAACTACACACTATAACACACTACAATTCATCAAAACAAACTACACACTATAACACACTACAATTCATTAAAACACAAACTACTCACTATCACACACTACAATTCATTAAAACACAAACTACTCAATATAACACTACAATTCATCAAAAAACAAACTACACACTATAACACACTACAATTCATTAAAGCACAAACTACACACTTTAACACACTACAATTCATTAAAACACAAACTACACACTATAACACACTATAATTCATTAAAACACAAACTACACACTTTAACACACTACAATTCATCAAAACACAAAATATTTACTATAACACACTACAATTCATCAAAACACAAACTACACACTATAACACACTACAATTCATTAAAACACAAACTACACACTATAACACACTACAACTCTTAAAACTCAAAGCACAAAATATGACACACTACAACACATTTTAAAACAAACTACACATTATAACACACTACAATTCATTAAAACACAAACTACTCACTATCACACACTACAATTCATTTAAAAAACAAACTACTCACTATCACACACTACAATTCATTAAAACACAAATTACTCACTATAACACACTACAATTTATTAAAACACAAACTATACAGTGTAACACACTACAACTCATTAAAACACGAACTACACACTATAACACACTACAACTCATTAAAACTCAAAGCACAAAATGACACACTACAACACATTACAACACAAACTACACACTATAACACACTGCAATTCATTAAAACACAAACTACTCACTATAACACACTACAATTCATTAAAACACAAACTACTCACTATAACACACTACAATTCACAAAACACAAACTACTCACTATAACACACTACAGTTCATTAAAACACAAACTACTCACTATAACACACTACAATTCATTAAAACACAAACTATACAGTGTAACACACTACAACTCATTAAAACACAAACTACACACTATAACACACTACAACTCATTAAAACTCAAAGCACAAAATGACACACTACAACACATTACAACACAAACTACACACTATAACACACTACAATTCATTAAAACACAAACTATACAGTGTAACACACTACAACTCATTATAACACAAACTACACACATAACACACGACAACACCAACTACTCACTATAACACACTACGACTCACTGAAACACAAACTACTCACTATCACACACTACAATTCATTAAAACACAAACTATACAGTGTAACACACTACAACTCATTATAACACAAACTACACACTATAACACAAACTACACACTATAACACACACAACACCAACTACTCACTATAACACACTACGACTCACTGAAACACAAACTATTCACTATCACACACTACAATTCATTAAAACTCAAAGCACAAAATATGACACACTACAACACATTTTAACACAAACTACACATTATAACACACTACAACTCATTACAACACAAACTACACACTATAACACACTATAATTTATTAAAACACAAACTACTCACTATCACACACTACAATTCATTAAAACACAAACTACTCACTATAACACACTACAATTCATTAAAACACAAGCTACACACTATAACACAATACAACTCATTAAAACTCAAAGCACAAAATACACACTACAACACATTACAACACAAACTACACACTATAACACACTACAATTCATTAAAACACAAACTACTCATTTTCACACACTACAATTTTTTAAAACACAAACTACACACTATAACACACTACAAATTTATCAAAACACAACTACACACTATCACACACTACAAGTCATGAAAGCACATACACACACTTTTAAAACACTACAATTCATTAAAACACAAACTACACACTATAACACACTACAATTCATTTAAAAAACAAACTACACACTTTTAAAACACTACAATTCATCAAAAAACAAACTACACACTATAACACACTACAATTCATCAAAAAAAAACTACACACTATAACACACTACAATTCATTAAAAAACAAACTACTCACTATCACACACTACAATTCATTAAAACACAAACTACTCAATATAACACACTACAATTCATCAAAACACAAAATACACACTATAACACACTACAATTCATTAAAGCACAAACTACACACTTTAACACACTACAATTCATTAAAAAACAAACTACACACTATAACACACTATAATTCATTAAAACACAAACTACACACTTTAACACACACAATTCATCAAAACACAAAGTATTCACTATAACACACTACAATTCATCAAAACACAAACTACACACTATAACACACTACAATTCATTAAAACACAAACTACACACTTTAAAACACTACAACTCATTAAAACTCAAAGCACAAAATATGACACACTACAACACATTTTTAAAACAAACTACACATTTTAACACACTACAATTCATTAAAACACAAACTACTCACTATCACACACTACAATTCATTAAAACACAAAATTTCTCACTATAACACACTACAATTCATTAAAACACAAACTATACAGTGTAACACACTAAAACTCATTAAAACACAAACTACACACTATAACACACTACAACTAATTAAAACTCAAAGCACAAAATGACACACTACAACACATTACAACACAAACTACACACTATAACACACTACAATTCATTAAAACACAAACTACTCACTATAACACACTACAATTCATTAAAACACAAACTACTCACTATAACACACTACAATTCATCAAAACACAAACTACACACTATAACACACTACAATTCATTAAAACACAAACTACACACTTTAACACACTACAATTCATTAAAACACAAACTACACACTATAACACACTACAAATTTATTAAAACTCAAAGCACAAAATATGACACACTACAACACATTTTTAAAACAAACTACACATTATCACACACTACAACTCATTACAACACAAACTGCACACTATAACACACTACAATTCATTAAAACACAAACACACACTATAACACACTACAATTCTTAAAACACAAACTACACACTTTTAAAACACTACAATTCATTAAAACACAAACTAAACACTTTAAAAACTACAATTCATTAAAACACAAAATACACACTTTAACACACTACAATTCATTAAAACACAAACTACACACTTTAACACACTACAATTCATCAAAACACAAACTACACACTATAACACACTACAATTCATTAAAACACAAACTACACACTATAACACACTACAATTCATTAAAACACAAACTACACACTTTTAAAACACTACAATTCATTAAAACACAAACTACACACTTTAACAAACACAATTCATCAAAAAACAAACTACACACTATAACACACTACAATTCATTAAAACACAAACTACACACTATAACACACTACAATTCATCAAAACACAAACTACACACTATAACACACTACAATTCATCAAAACACAAACTACACACTATAACACACTACAATTCATTAAAACACAAACTACTCACTATCACACACTATAATTCATTAAAACACAAACTACACACTTTTAAAACACTACAATTCATCAAAACACAAAGTATTCACTATAACACACTACAATTCATCAAAACACAAACTACACACTATAACACACTAGACTCATTAAAACACAAACTACACACTATAGCACACTATGACTCATTAAAACACAAACTACACACTATAACACACTACAATTCATTAAAACACAAACTACTCACTATAGCACACTACAATTCATCAAAACACAAACTACTCAATATAACACACTACAATTCATCAAAACACAAACTACACACTATAACACACTACAATTCATTAAAGCACAAACTACACACTTTAACACACTACAATTCATTTAAAAAACAAACTACACACATAACACACTACAATTCATTAAAACACAAACTACACACATAATTCATTAAAACACAAACTACACACTTTAACACACTACAATTTATCAAAACACAAAGTATTTACTATAACACACACAATTCATCAAAACACAAACTACACACTATAACACACTATGACTCATTAAAACACAACCTACACACTATAGCACACTATGACTCATTAAAACACAAACTACACACTATAATACACTATGACTCATTAAAACACAAACTACACACTATAACACACTACAATTCATTAAAACACAGACAACACTCTTTAACACATTGCAATTCATTAAAACACAAACTACTCACTATAACACACTACAATTCATTAAAACACAAACTATTCACTCACACACACAATTCATTAAAACACAAACTACACACTTTAACAAACTACAATTCATTAAAACACAAACTACACACTTAACACACTACAATTCATCAAAAAACAAACTACACACTATAACACACTACAATTCATCAAAACACAAACTACACACATAACACACTACAATTCATTAAAAAACAAACTACTCACTATAACACACTACAATTCATTAAAAAACAAACTACTCACTATAGCACACTACAATTCATCAAAACACAAACTACACACTATAACACACTACAATTCATTAAAACACAAACTACTCACTATAACACACTACAATTCATTAAAACACAAACTACTCACTATAGCACACTACAATTCATCAAAACACAAACTACTCACTATACACACTACAATTCATCAAAACACAAACTACACACTATAACACACTACAATTCATTAAAACACAAACTACACACTATAATTCATTAAACCACAAACTACACACTTTAACACACTACAATTTATCAAAACACAAAGTATTCACTATAACACACTACAATTCATCAAAACACAAACTACACACTATAACACACTATGACTCATTAAAACACAAACTACACACATAGCACACTATGACTCATTAAAACACAAACTACACACTATAACACACTACAATTCATTAAAACACAAACAACACTCTTTTAAAACACTGCAATTCATTAAAACACAAACTACTCACTATAACACACTACAATTTATTAAAACACAAACTATTCACTATCACACACTACAATTTATTAAAACACAAACTACACACTTTAACACACTACAATTCATTAAAACACAAACTACACACTTTAACACACTACAATTCATCAAAACACAAACTACACACTATAACATACTACAAATTTATTAAAACACAAACTACTCACATAACACACTACAATTCATTAAAACACAAACTACTCACTATAGCACACTACAATTTATTTAAAAAACAAACTACTCACTATAGCACACTACAATTTATCAAAACACAAACTACTCAATATAACACACTACAATTCATCAAAACACAAACTACACACTATAACACACTACAATTCATTAAAACACAAACTACACACTATAACACACTACAATTCATTAAAACACAAACTACTCACTATAACACACTACAATTCATTAAAACACAAACTACTCACTATAGCACACTACAATTCATCAAAACACAAACTACTCAATATAACACACTACAATTCATCAAAACACAAACTACACACTATAACACACTACAATTCATTTAAAACACAAACTACACACATAATTCATTAAAACACAAACTACACACTTTAACACACTACAATTTATCAAAACACAAAGTATTCACTATAACACACTACAATTCACAAAACACAAACTACACACTATAACACACTATGATCATTAAAACACAAACTACACACTAAACACACTACAATTCATTAAAACACAAACAACACTCTTTAACACATTGCAATTCATTAAAACACAAACTACTCACTATAACACACTACAATTCATTAAAACACAAACTATTCACTATCACACACTACAATTCATTAAAACACAAACTACACACTTTAACACACTACAATTCATTAAAACACAAACTACACACTTTAACACACTACAATTCATCAAAAAACAAACTACACACTATAACACACTACAATTCATTAAAACACAAAATACTCACTATAACACACTACAATTTATTAAAACACAAACTACTCACTATAGCACACTACAATTCATCAAAACACAAACTACACACTTTAACACACTACAATTCATCAAAACACAAACTACACACTATAACACACTACAATTCATTAAAACACAAACTACTCACTATAACACACTACAATTCATTAAAACACAAACTACTCACTATAGCACACTACAATTCATCAAAACACAAACTACTCACTATAGCACACTACAATTCATCAAAACACAAACTACACACTATAACACACTACAATTCATTAAAACACAAACTACACACTATAATTCATTAAAACACAAACTACACACTTTAACACACTACAATTCATCAAAAAACAAACTACACACTTTAACACACTACAATTCATCAAAACATAAAGTATACACTTTAACACACTAGAAGTTGCTTTCGGCTGCTCCCTGTTCGGATCGCCACAGCGGACCAGCATAACAACTTGGCAAATGTTTTACGCCGGATGCTCTTCCTGACGCAACCCTCCCATTTTTCCGGGCTTGGACCGGCACTGCATCCAGTGGTTTGGGGTTCGAACCTGGGCCTTCCACATGATAGGCAAGAAACCTACCACTGAGCCACCAATGGCCCCACATACTTTAACACACTACAATTCATTAAAACACAAACTACACACTATAACACACTATAATTCATTAAAACACAAACTACTTACTATAACTCATTAAAACACAAACTACACACTATAACACACTATGACTCATTAAAACACAAACTACACACTATAACACACTACAATTCATTAAAACAAAACAACACTCTTTAACACACTACTATCCATCAAAACACAAAGTACACATTTTGACACACTAGAAGTTGCTTTCGGCTGCTCCCTGTTCAGGGTCGCCACAGCGAACCAACTGGTCCGCACAACAACTTGGCACAGGTTTTATCCCGGATGCCCTTCCTGCCGCAACCCTCCCATTATTTCGGGCTTGGGACCGGCACTGCATCCCGTGGCTGGGGTTGAGGCATTGGCTGGGAATCGAGCCCGGGCCTTCCGCATGATAGGCGAGCAACCTACCACTGAGCCACCAATGCCTCTTCACACTATAACACACTATGACTCATTAAAACACAAACTACGCACTATAACACACTTCTTCTTCTTCTTCTTTCGGCTTCTCCCTTCAGGGGTCGCCACAGCGAATCATCTCTCTCCACCTATCCCTATCTTCTGCATCCTCAACCCTTGCACCCACTAGCTTCATATCCTCATTAATTCCATCCATATACCTCCTCTTTGGCCTTCCTCTTTGCCTCCTGCCTGGCAGCTTCATGTCCAACATTCTCCTACCAATATACTCACTCTCCCTCCTCTGAACATGTCCAAACCATCTTAATCTGGCCTCCCTAACTTTGTCCCCCAAACGTCCAACATGCGCTGTCCCTCTGATGTACTCGTTCCTAATCCTGTCCAACCTTGTCACTCCCAAAGAGAACCTCAACATCTTCAGCTCTGCTACCTCTAGCTCTGACTCCTGTCTCTTCTTCAGTGACACTGTCTCTAAACCATACAGCATGGCCAGTCTCACCACTGTCCTGTACACCTTCCCCTTGATTCTCGCTGATATTTTCTGATCACACAGAACTCCCGACACCTTTCTCCACCCATTCCAACCTGCCTGCACTCGCTTCTTTACCTCTTTCCCACACTCTCCATTACTCTGGACTGTTGACCCCAAGTACTTAAACTCCTGTACCTTCTTCACCTCTTCACCCTGTAACCTTACTGTTCCACTTCCCTCCCTTTCATTCACACACATGTACTCAGTCTTACTACGACTGACTTTCATCCCTCTTCTCTCCAGCGCAAACCTCCACCTCTCCAGGTTTTCCTCCACCTGCTCCCTGCTCTCACTACAGATCACAATGTCATCTGCAAACATCATTGTCCAAGGAGACTCCTGTCTGACCTCCTCTGACAACTGGTCCATCACTATAGCAAACAGGAAGGGGCTCAGAGCCGATCCCTGATGCAGTCCCACCTCCACATTGAACTCCTCTGTCTGACCTACAGCACACCTCACCACTGTCCTGCTCCTCTCATACATGTCCTGCACCACTCTGACATACTTCTCTGCTACTCCTGACTTCCTCATACAGTACCACAGCTCTTCTCTTGGCACCCTGTCATACGCTTTCTCCAAGTCTACAAACACACAGTGCAACTCCCTCTGACCATCCCTATACTTCTCCATCAAAATTCTCAGAGCAAAAATTGCATCTGTTGTGCTCTTTCTGGGCATGAAGCCATACTGCTGCTGACGAATTTCCACAACCTTCCTTAACCTAGCTTCCACTACTCTTTCCCATACCTTCATTGTATGGCTCATCAACTTTATCCCCCTATAGTTACTGCAACTCTGCACGTCACCCTTATTCTTAAAGATCGGCACTAACACACTTCTTCTCCATTCCTCAGGCATCCTCTCACTCTCTAAAACCCTGTTGAACAAACTAGCTAAAAATTCCACTGCTGCCTCTCCCAGACACTTCCAGACCTCCACCGGGATGTCATCAGGACCAACTGCCTTCCCACTTTTCATCCTCTTCAAAGCCTTCCTGACTTCATCCTTTCTAATCTTATCTACTTTCTGTTCCACAGAGTTCACCCCTTCTACTCTTTTTTCCCTCTCATTTTCCTCATTCATCAGCTCCTCAAAGTATTCCTTCCATCTCCTCTGTACACTCTCCTCACTTGTGAGCACCCTTCCATCTCTATCCTTAATAACTCTAACTTGCTGCACATCCTTCCCATCTCGATCCCTCTGCCTAGCTAACCTGTACAAGTCCTTCTCTCCTTCTCTAGTGTCTAACCTAGTGTACAACTCGTCATATGCCTTCTGCTTGGCCTTCGACACCTCCCTCTTCACTCTGCGCTGTAACTCCTTGTATTCCTGTCTATTCTCTTCAGTCCTGTCCATGTCCCACTTCTTCTTGGCTAACCTCTTCCTCTGGATACTATCCTGAACTTCCTCATTCCACCACCAAGTCTCCTTATCTTCTTTCCTCCTTCCAGATGACACACCCAGCACCTTTCTCCCTGTCTCCCTGATCACTTCTGCTGTAGTTTCCCAGTCATCTGGCAGCACTACCTGACCACCCAGAGCCTGCCTCAACTTCTGTCTAAATTCCTCACAACATTCCTCCTTTTTCAGCTTCCACCACTTGGTTTTCTTCTCTATCTCTGACCTCTTCTTCTTACAGACCATCAGAGTCATCCTACACACCACCATCCTATGCTGTCTGGCTACACTCTCTCCCACTACCACTTTACAGTCACTAATCTCTTTCAGATTGCCTCTTCTACATAGGATGTAGTCTACCTGTGTGCTCCTACCTCCACTCTTGTAAGTCACTCTATGCTCCTCCCTCTTCTGAAAATAAGTGTTAACCACACCCATGTCCATCCTCTTAGCAAAGTCTACTACCATCTGTCCTTCAAGGTTCCTTTCCTTAACTCCAAACTTGCCCATCACCTCCTCATCACCTGTGTTCCCCTCACCAACATGTCCATTAAAATCCGCTCCTATCACCACTCTCTCACCCGTGGGAATACTCTCCATCACCTCATCTAATTCACTCCAGAATCTCTCTTTCTCCTCCAACTCACAACCTACCTGTGGGGCATAACCACTAACAACATTCAACATCACCCCTTCAATCTCTAACTTCAGACTCATCACCCTGTCTGACACTCTCTTCACCTCCAGGACATTCCTCACAAACTCCTCCTTCAGGACCACACCTACCCCATTTCTCTTACTATCCACACCATAATAAAACAGCTTGAATCCTGCTCCTATACTACGAGCCTTGCTACCCTTCCACCTGGTCTCCTGTACACACAGTATATCCACCTTCCTTCTCTCCATCACATCAGCCAGCTCTCTACCTTTCCCTGTCATAGTACCAACATTCAGAGTTCCTATTCTCAGTCCTACACTCTTACCTTTCCTCTTCTCTCTCTGTCTGCGCACTCTCCTCCCTCCTCTACTTCTTCGACCAACAGTAGCCCAATTTCCACCGGCGCCCTGTAGGTCAACGGCGCCGATGGCGGTCGTTGTTAACCCGGGCCTCGACCGATCCGGTATGAAATTCGTACTGACGATTCGCATGGTTAAATTTGGCAATGTTTTACGCCGGATGCCCTTCCTGACGCAACCCTCTCTATTTATCCGGGCTTGGGACCGGCACAGAAGTCACTGGACTGTGACCCCCATGGCTAGATTACGCACTATAACACACTACTATTCATTAAAACACAATCTTCACACTATAACACTGGTGTGCTATAGTGTGTAGTTTGGTTTAAATTGAGTTGTAGTGTGTTATAGTGTGTAGTTTGTGTTATAATGAGTTGTGGTCTGTTATAGTGTGTAGTTTGCATTGTAGTGTGTTATTAGTGTGTAGTTTGTGTTATACACTACATACTTTAACACACTACAATTCATTAAATCACAAACTACTCACTATAACACACTACAATTCATTAAAACACAAACTACACACTATAACACTCTACAATTCATTAAAACACAAACTACACACTATAACACACTTCTTCTTCTTTCGGCTTTTCCCTTCAGGGGTCGCCACAGCGAATCATCTCTCTCCACCTATGCCTATCTTCTGCATCCTCAACACTTGCACCCACTAGCTTCATATCCTCATTAATTCCATCCATATACCTCCTCTTTGGCCTTCCTCTTTGCCTCCTGCCTGGCAGCTCCATGTCCAACATTCTCCTACCAATATACTCACTCTCCCTCCTCTGAACATATGCAAACCTTCTTAATCTGGCCTCCCTAACTTTGTCCCCCAAACGTCCAACATGAGCTGTCCCTCTGATGTACTCGTTCCTAATCCTGTCCAACCTTGTTACTCCCAAAGAGATCCTCAACATCTTCAGCTCTGCTACCTCTAGCTCTGACTCCTGTCTCTTCCTCAGTGACACTGTCTCTAAACCATACAGCATGGCCGGTCTCACCACTGTCCTGTACACCTTCCCCTTGATTCTCTCTGATATTTTCCGATCCCACAGAACTCCCGACACCTTTCTCCACCCATTCCAACCTGCCTGCACTCGCTTCTTTACCTCTTTCCCACACTCTCCATTACTCTGGACTGTTGACCACAAGTACTTAAACTCCTGTACCTTCTTCACCTCTTCACCCTGTAACCTTACTGTTCCACTTCCCTCCCTTTCATTCACACACATGTACTCAGTCTTACTACGACTGACTTTCATTCCTCTTCTCTCCAGCACAAACCTCCACCTCTCCAGGTTTTCCTCCACCTGCTCCCTGCTCTCACTACAGATCACAATGTCATCTGCAAACATCATTGTCCAAGGAGACTCCTGTCTGACCTCCTCTGACAACTGGTCCATCACTATAGTAAACAGGAAGGGGCTCAGAGCCGATCCCTGATGCAGTCCCACCTCCACTTTGAACTCCTTGGTCTGACCTACAGCACATCTCACAACTGTCCTGCTCCTCTCATACATGTCCTGCAACACTCTGACATACTTCTCCGCTACTCCTGACTTCCTCATACAGTACCACAGCTCTTCTCTTGGCACCCTGTCATACCCTTTCTCCAAGTCTACAAACAGACAGTGCAACTCCCTCTGACCATCCCTATACTTCTCCATCAAAATTCTCAGAGCAAAAATTGCATCTGTTGTGCTCTTTCTGGGCATGAAGCCATACTGCTGCTCACAAATTTCCACTATCTTCCTTAACCTAGCTTCCACTACTCTTTCCCATAGCTTCATTGTATGGCTCATCAACTTTATCCCCCTATAGTTGCTGCAACTCTGCACGTCACCCTTATTCTTAAAGATCGGCACTAACACACTTCTTCTCCATTCCTCAGGCATCCTCTCACTCTCTAAAACCCTGTTGAACAAACTAGCTTTAAAAAATTTTTACTGCTGCCTCTCCCAGACACTTCCAGACCTCCACCGGGATGTCATCAGGACCAACTGCCTTTCCACTCTTCATCCTCTTCAAAGCTTTCCTGACTTCATCCTTTATAATCTTATCTACTTTCTGTTCCACAGAGTTCACCCCTTCTACTCTTTTTTCCCTCTCATTTTCCTCATTCATCAGCTCCTCAAAGTACTCCTTCCATCTCCTCTGTACACTCTCCTCACTTGAGAGCACCCTTCCATCTATATCCTTAATAACTCTAACTTGCTGCACATCCTTCCCATCTCGATCCCTCTGCCTAGCTAAACTGTACAAGTCCTTCTCTCCTTCTCTTTAAAGTCTAACCTAGTGTACAACTTGTCATATGCCTTCTGCTTGGGACCAGCACAGAAGTCACTGGACTGTGACCCCCATGGCTAGATTACTCACTATAACACACTACAACTCATTAAAACACAAACCACAAAATATGACACACTACAACACATTTTAACAAAAACTACACACTGTAATACATTACAACTCATTAAAACACAAACCACAAAATATGACACACTACAACACATTTTAACAAAAACTACACACTGTAACACACTACAACTCATTAAAACACAAACCACAAAATATAACACACTACAACACATTTTAACAAAAACTACACACTGTAACACACTACAACTCATTAAAACACAAACTACACACTCTAACACAGTACAACACAAACTACATAATATAACATTATAACAAAAACTACACACTATAACACACTGTAACACACTACAACTCATTATAACACAAACCTTATATAACAAAAACATTAGAACACACTATAACACACTACAACATAAACTCCACACTCTAACATGTTACAACTCATTATAACACAAACCTTATATAACATGAACTCATTATAACACAAACTACACACTATAACACACTACAACACATTTTAACACAAACTACACACTATAACTCATTACAACACAAACTACACACTATAACTCATTATAACACAAACTACACACTATAACACATTACATCTCATTATAACAAGCTAGACACTCTAACACTCTACAACTCTTTATAACACAAACTACAGACTACAACACAAACTACACACTATAACACACTAGAACTCATTATAACACAAACTACAAACTGTAACACTACAACTACACACTATAACACACTACAACACAAACTACACACTATAACACAGTACAACTCATTATAACACAAACTACACACTAATAACATACTACAACACAAACTACACAGTACAACTCATTATATCACAAACACATAACACACTACAACACAAACTACACACTATAACACACCACAACTCATTTTAACACAAACTACACACTATAACACACTACATCTCATTATAACAAACTACACACTGTAACACTGTACAACTCTTTATAACACAAACTACACACTCTAACACATTATAAAACAAACTACACACTCTAACATGGTACAACACAAACTACACACTAATAACACACTTCAACACAAACTACAGACTAATAACACACAACAACACAAACTACACACTACAATTCATTATAGCACAAACTACACACTATAGCACACTACAACACAAACTACACACTATAGCACACTACAACTCATTATAACACAAACTGCACACTACAACTCGTTATAACACAAACTACACACTATAACACACTACAACACAAACTACACACTATAGCACACTACAACTCATTATAACACAAACTACACACTATAACACACTACAACACAAACTACACACTATAACACACTACAACTTATTATAACACAAACTACACACTATAGCACACTGCAATTACACACTATAACACACTACAACACAAACTACACATTATTACACACTACAACTCATTATAACACAAACTACACACTAATAACCCACTACAACACAAACTACACACTACAACTCATTATATCACAAACTACAGATCATAACACACTACAACACAAACTACACACTATAACACACCACAACTCATTTTAACACAAACTACACACTATAACTCAGTATAACACAAACTACACACTATAACACACTACATCTCATTATAACAAACTACACACTGTAACACTGTACAACTCTTTATAACACAAACTACACACTCTAACACATTATAACACAAACTACACACTCTAACACGGTACAACACAAACTACACACTATAAAAACATTACAACACAAACTACACACTAATAACACACAACAACACAAACTACACACTATAATTCATTATAACACAAACTACACACTACAACTCATTATAACAGAAAATACACACTACAACTCATTATAACACAAACTATACACTATAACACACTACAACTCATTATAACACAAACTACACACTATAACTCATTATAATACAAACTACACACTATAACACAATACAACACAAACTACACACTATAGCACACCACAACACAAACTACACACTGTAACACTACAACTACACACCGTAACATACTACACCTCATTATAACACAAACTACACACTATAACACATTGCAATTACACACTATAACACAATACAGCACAAACTACACACCAATAACACTACAACACAAACTACACACCACAACTCATTATAACACAAACTACACACTATAACACAATACAACTAAATTACTCAACAGTATTGTTGACACTATAACACACTATAACACACTACAACTCATTATAACACAAACTACACACTATAACACACTGCAATTACACACTATAACACACTACAACACAAACTACACACTATAACACACTACAACACAAACTACACACTATAACACACTACAACTCAGTATAACACAAACTACACACCATAACACACTACAACACAAACTACACACTACAACTCATTATAACACAAACTACACACCATAACACACTACAACACAAACTACACACCATAACATGCTACAACTCATTATAGCACAAACTACACACTAATAACACTACAACACAAACTACACGCTACAACTCATTATAACACAAACTACACACTATAGCACACTACAACACAAACTACACACTATAGCACACTACAACACAAACTACACACTATAGCACACTACAACTCATTATAACACAAACTACACACTATAACACACTATAACACAAACTACACAATATAACACAGTACAACTCATTATAACACAAACTACACACTAATAACACTACAACACAAACTACACACTACAACTCATTATAACACAAACTACACACTATAACACACTGCAATTACACACTATAACACACTACAACACAAACTACACACTATAACACACTACAACACAAACTACACACTATAACACACTACAACTCAGTATAACACAAACTACACACCAATAACACTACAACACAAACTACACACTACAACTCATTATAACACAAACTACACACCATAACACACTACAACACAAACTACACACCATAACATGCTACAACTCATTATAACACAAACTACACACCATAACACACTACAACACAAACTACACACCAGAACATGCTACAACTCATTATAACACAAACTACACACTAATAACACTACAACACAAACTACACGCTACAACTCATTATAACACAAACTACACACTATAGCACACTACAACACAAACTACACACTATAGCACACTACAACTCATTATAACACAAACTACGCACTATAACACGCTACAACTCATTATAACACAAACTACACACTA
Source organism: Hemibagrus guttatus (assembly GCA_033459395.1). Taxonomy (NCBI): domain Eukaryota; kingdom Metazoa; phylum Chordata; class Actinopteri; order Siluriformes; family Bagridae; genus Hemibagrus; species Hemibagrus guttatus. Next base: position 20,814,660 of record JAUCMX010000017.1, read on the forward strand.
TAACACACTACAACACAAACTACACAATATAACACAGTACAACTCATTATAACACAAACTACACACTAATAACACTACAACACAAACTACACACTACAACTCATTATAACACAAACTACACACTATAACACACTGCAATTACACACTATAACACACTACAACACAAACTACACACTATAACACACTACAACACAAACTACACACCATAACACACTACAACTCAGTATAACACAAACTACACACTAATAACACTACAACACAAACTACACACTACAACTCATTATAACACAAACTACACACCATAACACACTACAACACAAACTACACACCATAACATGCTACAACTCATTATAACACAAACTACACACCATAACACACTACAACACAAACTACACACCATAACATGCTACAACTCATTATAACACAAACTACACACTAATAACACTACAACACAAACTACACGCTACAACTCATTATAACACAAACTACACACTATAGCACACTACAACACAAACTACACACTATAGCACACTACAATTCATTATAACACACCACAACTCATTATAACACAAACTACACACTATAACACACTACAACACAAACTACACACTATAGCACACTACAATTCATTATAACACACCACAACTCATTATAACACAAACTACACACTATAACACACTACAACACAAACTACACACTACAACTCATTATAACACAAACTACACACTATAACACAATACAACTAAATTACTCAACAGTATTGTTGAATTCTCTGATCTGATTGGTCAGAATGTGTTGATTCGTTTACTGATTCATTCTTGACTCTGCTTGGTTTGAATATGTTGATTCATTTTCTGATTCATTCTTGAATCTGATTGGTCAGAATGTTTTGATTCGTTTTCTGATTCTTTTTCTAATCTGATTGGTCAGAATGTTTTGATTCGTTTTCTGATTCTTTTTCTAATCTGTTTGGTCAGAATGTGTTGATTCGTTTTTTTGATTCGTTTTTTTGATTCATTTTAGAATCTGATTGATCAGCATGTGTTGATTCGTTTTTTTTATTCATTTTAGAATCTTATTGGTCAGCATGTGTTGATTCGGGTTTTTTTTTATTCATTTAAAATTAATTTAGAATATGATTCGTCAGAATGAGTTGATTCTTTTTTTTTATTCCTTTTCGAATCTGATTGGTCTGAATGTGTTGATTCGTTTTTTGATTCATTCTCAAATCTAATTGGTCAGAACGTTTTAATTCGTTTTCTAAATTCTTTTTCAAATCTGATTGGTCTGAATGTGTTGATTTGTTTTTCATTTTTATGATCTCATTATTTTCTTTGATTCATTCTTGAATCGGATTGGTGAGAATGTGCTGATTCGTTTTCTGATTCATTCTAGAATCTAATTCGTCTGAATGTGTTGATTCATTTTCTGATTCATTCTCGAATCTGATTGGTTTGAATGGGTTGACTTGTTTTTTGATTCATTCTCAGAAGTTGTATGTTAGATGTTGTATGGTAGATGCATGAATGATATGTTTGTGCTAATGTGCTTATTCTAATATATTATTGTTTCTATAGTAACAACTTTGGGGTGTAAGATAACAGAAAAATAATCAACTTCATGTAATAACTTAAAAATTATAAACTTAAACATAAACATATGTTGTGAAGACACAGATAGTTTATTTTATTTCAACTTCTCAAACTAATGACATGAATTGATTAGTGTTTGTGCAAAGAGTTTGTTATTCTGAGCTCTCTCTCTCTCACACACACACACATAGACACACACACACACACACACACACACACACACACACACACACACACACACACACACAGTGTGATTCCCTGCCAGCACCTGCAGTCTCATCATGACATCAAACACTCTTTCTAACTCGTAACTGCATTGCCTGAGGAGAGCTGTGACACACACACACACACACACACACACACACACACACACACACACAAGAGAGACTTTCTCTCTTAAATTACAGCTTTAACAGCAGTGTAATTCCATCTCTGGTAATTTAATGTGTGTCTGATGTGCAGACGTTTTGATGTGGATAAATATTATTTTATCTGAAATTAAAATTGACATGTGTAATGAAAATAAATATACTTTATATGAATGACAAATAATTTTATATAATCAATTAAATAGCGATTATAATTAAATATTTCTTTTGGTTTCTTTGTTTCTTTATTTATATACTTCCATAATAAGTTATTTTTTTATTTTATTATTATTATTATCTTTTTATTCATGATGCAAAATTATTTTAACTTTTGTGAACGTTTTATTTGATTAAAATGGAATTCCATCGTCTCCTTCTGCCACAACAGGGCAGATGAAAGCAGGCTCCCAACTTTGTTCGTATCTAAATGACGTTCCCTGTGTCCTCTTCAAGGTGCTAGAGTACATCACACACACACACACACACACCATGTTTTCGGATTTGTTTGAATTGGGAAACTGTAGTGCACTATATAGTAAACAGGGTGCAGTTTCAGATGTATAAAAGGAGTTTGGAAGGAATGATGATGGAGTCAGAGTGTTCCAGAATCTCAGACAGGATGATTTTTATCGATGATTTTATTGATGAATTAAAGCGTACACTTTTCTGATATTATCCTTACTTCAGGATGTCATCGAGATTGAGATACTACGATGAAATATTTTCTTTCAGACAGTGTTAGTAGTTAACTACCAAGCTAGCTAGCTACTTATGCTTAGCTATCTTTAATATCATACCTTTTTTAAGGTACTATTAGCCAGTCAGCTAGTTAAGTTTCCCCAAAGTGGAACACATATGTAATTAAACCTTTTTTAAACATTATTTTTAAATTTAAACATGACGCTTTGAAATACGAAATAAACAACTAATAATAATAATAATAATAATAATAATAATAATAATAATAATAATAATAATAGTAGCTACCTAGCTATTTAACTATTAATGTTAATAGTTAACTTCACAGCAAACGCATAACAAATGCTAATTAGCTTTACAAGCAATCGCTAATACAAGCTAGCTAGCATTAGTCGGCAGTTTTTTTTAGCATATTTCAGGCTTTTTCTTTTGTATACAATGTATAATTCTATGTTAGTTTGTGTGAGAAGTGTGTTCACTCTAATGAAAACTCCAAGAAGAAAAAGAAGAAGAAGAAGCATACTTCACGTACATGGATGATTAAATTATTCAACCAGAAAAACAAAGCGTGGAACGCGCTCGAGGAGAAAAAATGTTCAAAATGGCCACCAATACGAGATGTCTTACAAATGTCTTTTTAAATGACTTTTAATTGAAAACTCAGAGCGTGAACGCTGCTATGAAGCTAAAATGCACCAATAGGAGGACGGAGTATGATGCTGATTGACGGCGTAAGCAGGATATCGTTGGTTCTTTAGGTCTTTCCTTCTGAGGGTCTTCTGATACAGAGATTCTAGCCTGGAGCACACGCGATATCACAGAATGTGTTCCAGAATTCATTCAAGATTTTATTGGGATCATCTCAAGCAGAGTAACGAGTAATAATCGTAAACGACGGGTTCAAATTGTGGCGTGTTAAACCCAGCTTAACCTAGCGTTCTAACATCAGGTAGCACTTAACTCAGCTTGCTGCTACGCTCTACATGAGACAAATTTTTTATGTGAAAACAATTTGTGTTTAAAATTTAACAATCCTCTCATGATTGAACCCACATGTGCTAAATAGAAGTGTTCTTCTAGATTACTACATAGTCAACATTTCCAAGTGTTAGGTCATGGATTTGGGATTTAAGACGGAGCCCATGTCCTGAAAGAGGGAATGCAGAAAAATCAGTGCTGATGAAAAGCAGGGATTTGTGAACAATGCGTCTTGAAAGTTGGAGTCGCTGTCAACAAACACAGCTCCGCAAACAGTCCACACCTTCAGCCACCTGCTAGGGAAGAGAAACCTTACTCACACACACACACACACACACACACACACACACACACACAAACGCAAACACTTCAAGCTCCCTCCAAGCACTGGCAGTCTTTTAAGACACAAAAGGGAAGCGGCTCACCTGTCTGTATTCACCTCAGGCTATTGACGCTCTCTGGAGCAGGAAGTTTAGTGAATGAAGGAAATCCACCGAAGAACTCAAGTGAACTGAATAAACTTTGATGATTAAGATCATTTTCAAAGACATGAGCTGTCTCCGATGCACTCACTAAAACATCAACAATCTAAAAGAAGCTAAAGGAACAGTTTGGTGAACAATGAAATGAAGAAAATCTCCAATTTAATTCAAAATAAAGCTGATTAGCAAAACATACATCGTGGACGCTAGAGCCGTGAGGCTAATTTAGCTAATATTTAGCTACCAAGAAATGCAGTAAATATGTTCATATGCGATGCTGTTAGCATGAAGGATGAAGGTTCAAGCCTTGGTAGATAAACAAAATAAAGCTCCGCTGCATCGCTCTATTGCGATAAAGACATAGCGAGGGCTAAACCGGCTTTATTCATTTTATACAAAAAAAACAACAACTTGTAAACAAATCTTTCACCATTAATGTTGGCTTGTTAATTATAAAGCTTCATGGGCAAGTCGTTCAGAGTCGATTTTTTTCTTATTTCTTATTTTTCTTATCTCATTTTAAAATAAACGACTGATTGTTCTATATTTACAGCCTTAGTCTGAGTCTAAAGCAGAGCTATTGCTTTAAACATGCCATGTTTTTTCATCATGCTTGCAAGAAGAGCAATGAACAGAGAACTTTATTATGCTACATTTACATCTCATTGAGCAGGATACAGGTCAGTATATTCCGAAATACATCGGAAATACAAAAATAAAGAAAATTAAGTGAAAAAACAAGTCTTCAGAATCTTCCTTGAAGCCGAGACTCGAAAATTCATTTAAGATTTTTCATTTGTTTTGTTTTTTTTTGGCAAAGAAACAGTTAGATATTCAGCACACACCTGGAAGCATATACAATTAAATAAATAAATAAATAAATAAATAAATAAATAAATATATGATAATGCCATGTACAGCAATCTCTATTCATTATGGCAATTTATGTAGTTAGTAGCATGTAGCTTGAATAAGTGCATGGGGAAAAAATGGTTTTAGGCCAACCCTGCGGGAATCCCGAGGCATCTAGAGATGTACCAGCTAGTACCAGTTGGATTCCGCTTCATGAAGATTTCAGACATTCGAAGAGAAGATACCAACCCCATGAGGACTTTGAGGATAACAACCTCCTAATTAATACACAAAATAACATTCTACATATGCTGTATCTCCATCATTGAGCATCTGAAGGCTTCAGCATGGAGGAGTTGGTGTTAAATCTATAATGAAGATGTTGAGATAATTAATGAGCTGCTCAGGAGCTCCTGGTTACACAACTCCAGCTGACTGCATATGACTGTAGAAAGGACATTATTCAGAATCACACTCTCCGGTGTTTATAATAATTTATAATCACACTCTCTGGCGTTTAGAATCATTTATAATCACACTCTCTTCATATAATCACAGATTCTTCATTGGAGATTCTTCATTGGAGATTGGAGTCTCGTCCAATCAGCGGTAAGAATTCCATTTGCAAATTATACCTACCTTTTCCAGTTTGTCTGAATTGTCGTTGTGTTTTCTGATTTGTTATCTTGTTTTCGGATTTGTTATTTTGTTTTGCATTTCCCAGCCACGGCAGAAATGCCTGAGGAAATATAGCAAGAAAAGCAGATAGACGAGTTGTTTTCTGTGCTAGTTTAAGAAGTAGACATCGTTTGAAAGCACCCAGTGACTCAAGCGAAACGGAGGAAACTAAAGGATGTTCATTCCACCATCCGGGTGCCTGAACAGAGCAGAGTTTTGATGAGTACTTTCCTTCTATCCTGAGAGACGGAGGGATCAGTCGAGCAGAGCATGAGGAATTACGGCTACAGATAGCATTTATGATTTCCAGGTTAACAAAGACATTTTGAGCTACATTTACATTTCTGGCATTTGGCAGATACCCTTATCCAGAGCAACTTACAATTTATATCATTTTTTATACAACTGAGCAATTGAGGGTTAAGAGCCTAGCTCAGGGGCCCAGCAGTGGCAGCTTGGTGGACCCAGGATTCAAACTCACAACCTTAATGTTTTTCAGTTATATTAGCCTCAGAACTCCAGAAGCAAATCTCAGCCAACAAACGTGTCTACACTGATTGTGGAGATTTGATTTCATAGCTGAATTGTTAGTTAAATCACAAATTGGATCGAATTAGCATCATATGAAGCAGATTTAGCAGACAAACAACAGAAGTCTGTTTCAAAAAAGTTCATTTTTACTGCATTTTAGTAAACTAAACATTCTCAGCCGAGGCATTTAAGCGTGCGTAAAGTCAGTCTAATTAAGACATGTCTGGGTTACCCTGCCTGCTGGCACTGCAGAAACTAAAAACAAAACTCTCTGACAGGATAAAATAGTGTTGAACTGTGCAACAAAATGTGCCGATTAACGTGTGTGTGTGCACGCCAGAGCCTGCAAGGCAGACGAGAAAAAGAAAACGAAAGATAAGCGCTTCTGTTTGATGCTATTTTCAGTCCCTCGCCATCGGCTCTAAATTACTCAGGCTGAGCCGCGACAGGACGAGAGCTTTAAACAGTAATAAATAATCCTGATAAATCCGTGACTTTAATCTCTCCCTGAAAACACTCAGGGTGGATCATTCGAGGAAGCTTGAGATTCATCTCCTTGAACTCTTCCAACAAGAAGGTATCAGTGCACACATATTCAGCATACACGTGTATTTTATTTATTATTGCGTAATACTTAAAGATGCCATTTGTAACATTTTAAAAATGTTTAGCAAAATATAATCAGCATATAATCATCGAATAATAATAATACCATCGTATACAATCATGCCGTGTGATGGATCTGGCTATTTAGTTACATTTTTCCGGCCCAGAAATAGGCTCCACCCAGCCATATGTTATAACATCGCCCACAACTCCCCCTCACGCCCAGAGGAGGGAGCCCTCGTCCGAGTTTTAAGGCACAGGTTTCACTTCCGCTATTCCACTTCCAGACTTACGGACATTTAAACACGTTCATGCTCACGCCGACGTCTCAGTGCGAAGTATTGTTAGTTTCTCACTGCGTACCAAGCCTTGCTTTATTGGCACTGTTTTGCCATTGTGTATGACCTGTTTTCCGTTCTTTCGATTATCGCTGTTTTGAATTTGCCCTCTTTGGTCTCTTTGCCTCGCTGACTGTTTTCTCTGGTTACTCTGATCTCCTGCCTGTTCTTGCCTCAGATTTTGATTTGGTTGCTTCTCTTAATTAAAAGCTTTACACCACATGTGGATCCTTCTCATCCAACATTACACCAGACCTGCCCCTTCTCCCAAAAAAAGACGCCCATCAACCCTCTCAGTCCCCAAAAATCCCATTTTGATTTTTGAATTTGATAAAATTAGCTCAGAAACACCTGTTTTCTGGCATTGTTTAGCAACTTTTACTCATGTTTATCATATGTCAAGTAAATAATACCGGAAATTATGTTTATTAGATTAACTATGATAAAAAAATAAACTCACACAACCTTTCAACTAAGAATATTTCAAGGCTTTTCCTCCCATGACCTTAGCTATACCCTTTCCTATAAAATTATATTTCAATTTTAATACAGTATAGAGCTGATGGAACGCTGGGCTCTATGCTATATGTGGTTTATTCTAGAACATTTTCAGATACCATAAATGCAGTGGATAAAAATGACTGTATTGTGTTGTTTCCTTCTATAGTGTCAATTATGTGTCATTGAATAAGGTAAGCAGAAGCAACTTTTCAGCTTTATTTGTTTTTTTATATTTATAGCACTGTGTGATTTTATTTTTTTTTTTTTACCAAAAAATGAAACGATAGAATCCTGAGAGAGAGAGAGAGAGAGAGAGAGAGAGAGAGAGAGAGAGACAGAAAGTGAGAAATCAGTCCTACAGCACCACAATGAGGCAGTAAAATGAACTGCACAGAATCTCATAATTTGCTAAAAGCTTGATTCAGGCTTCCAAAATCTGATAATTAATAGATTTTTATTCAAATATGTTTTTGTTTCTAGATAGGAACCAATGTAGTGTGGATAAAATAGCAGTAAAATGTTTCAGATGTCTCATTTTAGCCTTCAGGCTAACAGGAGCTGGAACATCTAGACAGATAATCCATAGACCAGGCTGTAATACAAAACTAGTTCTGCATGATGTAGCATTGTATTTCTTAATTTAATAATGCTTTTAAAATTAAGACAAAGAAACTAACTGCTGTTTCAATTCTACTGAAAGCCAGGAGTCTTTATTTCTGAATTGTTCTGTTCTGTTCTGTTCTGTGGCCTGGATTCAGGGACACAGTTGTGAAAGACCCCATCACCCTTTCTCTGTTTGAGCTGTTAGTGCCATCTTGTGGAGAAATGTTGTGTTTTCCAGATGTGTTTATATGAATTGTTTAAATTGTAAAGGATTTAACAACCAGACCAAAGCGCTAATCTCCAACACAGAGCTCAGTACTCCAGTGGAGGTTTTTGTGGTTTGCTGAGGTGTGAAAGTCACAGTGTCATTAAAAGAACCTTGATGCACTGAGTGTATTCCAGTGTTTTTTCCCAGTCTTTCTGTGATGATGCAGTTATGATGATGAGTTCTGTACGTGGTAAACTAACACTACAAGTTATATTTTGATATATTAGTACAGTAATATAAAGTTTAGGTTGAGGTTTTAAACACACACACACACACACACACACACACACACACTATTGATCAATCCTTGCAACCACAGATTTTTTTTAGTGGTGTGAAAAAGTGTTGGCCGCCTTCCTGATTTCTTATTGTTTTGCATGTTTGTCACACTTTAATGTTTCAGATAATCAAACACATTTAAATATTAGTCAAAGATAACACAAGTAAACACATCATGCAGTTTTTTAAAAGAAGGTTTTTATTATTAAGGGAAAACAAAATCCAAAACTACATGGCCCTGTGTGAAAAAATGTTTGCCCCCTAAGCCTAATAACTGGTTGGTCCACCCTTAGCAGCAACAACTGCAATCAAGCGTTTTCCATAACTTGCGATGAGTCTGTTACAGCGCTGTGGGGGAATTTTGGCCCACTCATCTTTGCAGAATTGTTGTAATTCAGCCACATTGGAGGGTTTTCGAGCATGAACCCCCTTTTTAAGGTCATGCCACAGCATCTCAATGGGATTGAGGTCAGGACTTTGACTCGGCCCCTCCAAAGTCTTCATTTTGTTTTTCTTCAGCCATTCAGAGGTGGACTTGCTTGGGTGTATTGGATCATTGTCCTGCTGCAGAACCCAAGTTCGCTTCAGCTTGAGGTCACAAACAGATGGCCGGACATTCTCCTTCAGGATTTTTTTGGGAGACAGCAGAATTCATGGTTCCATTTATCACAGCAAGTCTTCCAGGTCCTGAAGCAGCAAAACAGCCCCAGACCATCACACTACCACCAACATATTTTACTGTTGGTATGATGTTCTTTTTCTGAAATGCGGTGTTACTTTTATGCCAGACGTAATGGGACACAGACCTTCCAAAAAGTTCTATTTTTGTCTCGTCA
>JAUCMX010000017.1:20824770-20987270 GCA_033459395.1 Hemibagrus guttatus
TAAAAAAAGAAAGTAATAGTAATAGTAAAATAAATTTAGTAAAACAGTAGAAAAGTAATAAGTAGTAATAGCAGCAATAGTAACAGTAGTACTAATAACAGTAGTTATATTAGTAGTAATAATAGTAGTAACATAGAGGTAATAACATTAGTAATAGTAGCAGTAGTAAGAGTACCAGTAATAGTAATAGTGGCAATAATAACAGTTGTAGTAATAACAGTAGTAATAGTACCAGTAGTAGTAGTAATAGTAGCAGTAGTAACAGTAGTAGTAGCAATAGGAAAAGTGTAGTGGTAGCTCAGCGGTTGGCCTACTGATTGGAAGGCAGTGAGTTCAAATCCCAGGAGCACCAAGCGGTCACTGATGGGCCCCTGCTAGGCCCCTGAGCTAGGCACTTAAGCCTCAACTACTTGTATTTTAAAAAATGACCCGAATGTAAGTTGCTCTGGATAAAAGCATCTGCCAAATTTATTAGCCAGATTTATTAGCTCTAAATGATACAGAAAGCCAGTGAAGAGGCTTTTCTTTTACATAAACGTTTCTTCAAATATCAATTCATGAAACTGCTTCAGGGCAACTTCAGACATCTAAAACACGTCTTTCTTGATAGAAGACATTTGGGGTAAGGAGGGGTATGGTTTATGATTATTTTTAAAGTATACCCATTCCTGGTGATCATTCCTGATGATATTACACCATATATCTGTAAAACATGTCCGTTAGTTTCCAGAGAAACACGCACAAGGCACTTTCATGTGGGTTTTAATATCCAGTCTGGCAGGTCTGCTGTTAACCATGCACGTGAGATAATCATCTTGTTTTTGTGGAGACCCTTGTACAATGTAAGCCTGCTTAGCACTTACACACACACACACACACACATACACACACATACTCCTCCCCCACAGAACAGGTGCAGAAGTCTTCTGTAACACAACGGCCACACACACTCCCCCATTGAGGGGTTTTCCAAAGATGCACTTGATCAGACGGACTTTGGAGAAACATTCCTGTTTCTCTGCAGTGATATCTATGAAGGAACTGCTGAACATTTTGGACTTCGTGTGATATAAATTATGAATTGATTCATTCATCTTAAACCAAAGCGACTGCAAGTTTTATTACTTAAAGAACATGTGGCGCTTTTTATTTATTTATAGCACCACAAATGTAAAATAAATGTCACCTCACTGTGGTGTAAGGAGTTAAAAGATTTACGAATAATTAAATACGGCAGTAATTCTGAGTTTTTGCGCTTACGAGAAAGTGTTGTTGTGAAAGTTTTATACTTGGCAATAATACAGCTTCATATCTTCATGGTAAGTGTTAGCATCATTCCCACAGGCTCGGGTGATTTACAGTCTCTGTGCTGAGTGTGGTGGAGAGAAATAAATTTCAACTCCATTAAAGTGTGACAGGAGAAGGTTAAGCAAGTTACTGGTATAATAAAGTTATAATTCTCTCAGTGTGAAGAGGTCAAGGCCATTCTGCTTCTACATCCTGATGATAAATTTATAATCTGCTTTACCATTTTATGCCACTGATTATGAAAAAAATAACAGGGAAAGGGGTTAAAATAAATTCACTATTACACTATACTTTATACCATACTATACCATACTATACTATACTATACAACAGCATACTATACCATTCAATAATATATTGTACTTTGTACTCTATACTATACTATACTATACTATACTATACTATACTATACTATAATGTTCCATTATATAATATAGCATTCTATAATATAACATACTTTACACTGTATACTGTGTATACACTGTACTATACTATACTGTAGTATACTACACTATACTATACTATACTATGCTATGCTATACCATTCCATAATATACTGTACTTTAAACTGGATAATATGTACTCAATATACTGTACTGTACTATACTATACTACACTATACTACTATATGGTACTATACTATTCCATTATATAATATAGCATTATATAATATACTGTGTATACACTGTACTATACTATACTGTAGTATACTACAATATACCATATTATACTATACTATATTATACTACAGCATACTATACCATTCCATAATGTACTGTACTTTAAACTGGATACTGTTTATCGCTATACTGTACTATACTAAACTATACTATGCTATACTTCAGCATACAATGCCATTCCATAATGTACTGTACTTTAAACTAGATACTGTGTTTACTCTATACTATACTATACTATACTATACTATACTATACTATACTATACTATACTATAGAATAGAACTACTCCATTGTATGCTGAATACTACAGCATACTATACTATACTATACTGCAACATACTACAGCATACTATACCATTCCATTATGTACTGTACATTAAACTAAAAACTGTGTATACGCATACTATATTATTCTATACTATACTATATTATACTATACTATGACACACTATACTGCACTGTAGTCTTCTGTACAATTCAAGACTATATTTTTCTATATAATAGTATATAATCATTATTTTATAGAAAAAGATAACAACAAAAATAATAATAATAATAATATTAATAATAATAATAATAATAATAATAATAATAATAATAATAATAATAATAATAATAATAATAATTGTTTTCTAAGCAATGCTTTAAACATAAGAAAGTTTAAGTATTTGCAAGATTATTTAAATAATTAATATTTTAAGTAAAAATTATAATGAAATTTTTATTAAAATGAAAATAATTTGTTAAATTGTAACATTTCAGAAATGTAAATGAAATTTGTAATATATATTAAATCCATTATTTAACTAGTCTGAAGTGATACAAGCATTAGCTGTAAGTCTGTCAAGGAAAATTAACAATTAAATTAGCAAACAATTCTTAACACATTTATCAATAATTATTCTTTATTTATATTATTACTTTTGTATTGTTATTGTATTATACTTTATATGTAAGAAATTAAATACTAAGTATTTATGATACAATTTCAATACTAAAGTTATTAAAAGTAAAGTAAGTTAGTATTAAAGTTTTATTTTCACATTGTGAACCCTGTCAAAATAACGTAATGTTTAGCATTTAAGTGTTAAAAAACACTAAATAAAATATAAGGCTTGATTATTATTAAAAGCTTTCATTAATGTCATAATAAATTAAGCTTTTGTGCTGGTGACCAGAAGGTTGTAAGTTAGAGTCACTGTTAGGCCTCAAGCAAGGATCCTTAATTATTCATTAAAAAAACCACACCAGTGAAAGAAATGTCTTTGTTATGAGGATTCCTGACACAGATAGACACATCACCTGTTTCGCTGCTGAACAAGAGAATCGTCAGTAAAACAGTGAATTGAGTTTATCTCTCTGTTATTTCCCATGAAGCATTGGGAAAACTGAAGGGAATTTTTTTCTCTCTGTCTGACAGCCTGTATTGTGGCACTGACTTTAACCGCCGCTCCTTTGCTCTGATTTGCACTGCTGGGGCTGATAAGTTGACCATCTGGAATACTGCACTCCTTATAAACACCATCACACTGTTTACTGTGTAAACAAATCACCATGCCTCTCATACCGTGGGATCGTGCTGGAGCTCACCTGCTGGGAAATGTTGTTGCGCAATCCGCTGGACTGTACCAAGTTCATAAACTGGTGGGTGTGTGGGTTTTGAAGACAGGGGATGGGGGGAGGGGGTGTCTGGGGGTATCAATTTGGTGAGGAAAGATTAAAATAAGCCTTCAGACACATTCATAACTACAAAATAATACTTTATAGAATGAATGAAACAAAGAATAAACAGATAGACAGAGAAATGGAGCTAGATTAGACAGATGGACAGATATATACAGTGGTGTGAAAAAGTGTTGGCCGCCTTCCTGATTTCTTATTTTTTTGCATGTTTGTCACACTTTAATGTTTCAGATAATCAAACACATTTAAATATTAGTCAAAGATAACACAAGTAAGCACATCATGCAGTTTTTAAATGAAGGTTTTTATTATTAAGGGAAAACAAAATCCAAAACTACATGGCCCTGTGTGAAAAAGTGTTTGCCCCCTAAGCCTAATAACTGGTTGGGCCACCCTTAGCAGCAACAACTGCAATCAAGTGCTTTCCATAACTTGCAATGAGTCTGTTACAGCACTGTGGAGGAATTTTGGCCCACTCATCTTTGCAGAATTGTTGTAATTCAGCCACATTGGAGGGTTTTCGAGCATGAACCACCTTTTTAAGGTCATGCCACAGCATCTCAATGGGATTGAGGTCAGGACTTTGACTAGGCCACTCCAAAGTCTTCATTTTGTTTTTCTTCAGTCATTCAGAGGTGGACTTGCTGGTGTGTTTTGGATCATTGTCCTGCTGCAGAACCCAAGTTCGCTTCAGCTTGAGGTCACAAACCTACCGATCTATCAGTCTGGAAAAGGTTATAAAGCCATTTCTAAAGCTTTGGGACTGCCGCAAACCACAGTGAGAGCCATTATCTACAAATGGAGAAAACATGGAACAGTGGAGAACCTTCCCAGGAGTGGCCGGCCGACCAAAATTACCCCAAGAGCGCGGCGACAACTCATCCAGGAGGTCACAAAAGACCCCACAACAACATCCAAAGAACTGCAGGCCTCACTTGCCTCAGTTAAGGTGAGTGTTCATGACTCCACCATAAGAAAGAGACTGGGCAAAAATGGTTTGCATGGCAGAGTTCCGAGACGAAAACCACTTCTGAGCAAAAAGAACATAAAGGCTCATCTCAGTTTTGACAGAAAACATTTTGATAATCCCCAAGAATTTTCGTGAAATACTCTTTTTGGAACTTTTTGGAAGGTCTGTGTCCCATTACGTCTGGCATAAAAGTAACACCGCATTTCAGAAAAAGAACATCATACCAACAGTAAAATATGGTGGTGGTAGTGTGATGGTCTGGGGCTGTTTTGCTGCTTCAGGACCTGGAAGACTTCCTGTGATAAATGGAACCATGTATTCTGCTGTCTACCAAAAAATCCTGAAGGAGAATGTCCGGCCATCTGTTTGTGACCTCAAGCTGAAGCGAACTTGGGTTCTGCAGCAGGACAATGATCCAAAACACACCAGCAAGTCCACCTCTGAATGGCTGAAGAAAAACAAAATGAAGACTTTGGAGTGGCCTAGTCAAAGTCCAGACCTCAATCCGATTGAGATGCTGTGGCATGACCTTAAAAAGGTGGTTCATGCTCGAAAACCCTCCAATGTGGCTGTAACAGCACTGTAACAGACTCATTGCAAGTTATGGAAAACACTTGATTGCAGTTGTTGCTGCTAAGGGTGGACCAACCAGTTATTAGGCTTAGGGGGCAAATACTTTTTCACACAGGGCCATGTAGTTTTGGATTTTGTTTTCCCTTAATAATAAAAACCTTCATTTAAAAACTGCATGATGTGTTTACTTGTGTTATCTTTGACTAATATTTAAATGTGTTTGATTATCTGAAACATTAAAGTGTGACAAACATGCAAAAAAATAAGAAATCAGGAAGGGGGCCAACACTTTTTCACACCACTGTATGTATAGATAGATAGATAGATAGATAGATAGATAGATAGATAGATAGATAGATAGATAGATAGATAGACTTTTGGGTGGAAAGAAGGAAGCAGAGAGAGAGAGAGATGGACATATAGATTGATATATGGTTGGGTGGACAGACAAACAGACAGATGGACAAACTTATGGGTGGATGAATGGACGAAATAAAGAAATATTGATAGGTTGGGTGGGCAGAAGGACAGACAGACAGACAGATAGATAGATAGATAGATAGATAGATAGATAGATAGATAGATAGATAGATAGTCAGACAGACAGACAGACAGACGCCCTATTAACTGTACAGGTCACATAAACATAATAACCATCCATCACCAATCCACTGTGGGCGTGTCCTAAATCACTTAACAGCTGAAATAAACAAGTTTCCCTTAGTACAAACAGATTCTGTCACTGAATCCGGTGTAAATGTTGAATAATGTTGTTCCATTCTGTTTCCAAGTGAAGGGGGTTGCCCTGTCTGTCTTTTTTAAGTCTGTGGGAGAGTGCTGAGATAATCCTAACATGTCATTACACAAACAGCAATCAACCCACATTTCGCTTATTCACTTTAAAGCCCCTTATTATGTTATTTTTATGATGATTGTCGACTTCGACTCATCTTTAAACGATATTAAATAAAGGAGCTCTAATGTGATTATATAGTAAGCTGATTGTTGTCTAGACACCTGGTTACCAGGTTAGTACATATAATATAATAACAGCACGCTAGCTCAGTGCACAAGACATTAGAGTGAGGTCCTTAACCCTCACCTGCTCCGCTGTATAAATGAGATAACTGGAAATTGCTTTGGATAAGCGTCTGCCAAAATCGCATAAATGTAAACACACACGCACACACAAACACACACACACACACACACACACACAACACTAACATTCAAAAACTCAGTAGTAAAAAAAATAATAATAATAATTTAGCTAAAGGGTGTGTCACAGGTTCTCCTAACTGCTCACCAATAAACAATAATAATAATCATAATAATAATAATAATGACTGATGATAGCTGATATGTATAATATAGTTAATTTGAGACAGAGACACACACACACCGTTAGTGCAGGCGCTGTGAATAACATTTGCATGATTGGCACAGAGATATAGGGGAATCCACACACACAGGGCTGAGTGTGTGTGTGTGTGTTTGGGTGTGTGGGTGTGTATAAAAGCACAGCAGGTGTACGTTACAGGTGACTCTCTCCACTCTTCACTGGACTTTAGCTGCTCATTTTATTCATTCCATCTCACTCTGAGATCCTTACACGGTAACATTGCACACACACACACACACATACACACACACTCAAACTCAAACTCACATTTATTCACAGTTTATATGCTGTGTGTGTAATATTTATTAAATATAATTAGTATTTTTATTGTCATATTACAGCATGAAGTGTATTGCCTTGTAACATGTTTTTATTCTTTAATTCGATTAACATTTATTAAACTCAATTTATTTATCATTGTTGACGTTACATTATCATTTCGCTTCAGACATTTTCTGTATTTTACAGTTTTGTTACATTTATATTTACATTTTGAACTTTTATATTTATTTATATTTACATTTATATTTATATATATATATTTTTTTTAATCATAGATTCATTCATAACATTTCAGCAGTTGAAAACAATTCAGCAGTTACATTCTTTTTTGTTCAGTTTTATTTATTTATTATTAATATTTCTTAAATAGACCATCAGAAATGTATAATCTCCACAATTAACATTTTATTAATTGTGAAGATTTCATTAATTTATTTATAATAAATAATAGCACATGGTATAGCTTAGCACTTATGTAGAATTAGTTTTGTAATTCCAATTCTAAATCAGTCCGAATACATTTAATTTATAGAATTTACTCAAACGTAATATTTATTTATATGTACAATGATCATTTATTTGATGTTAAGTACACCTTAAATCTTGACTTAACATTGATTGATTGATTGATTGATTGATTGATTGATTAAAATCACTTTATCCTTGACTCATGTTTTGTTCTAGGTAAAGGAACATTAACTTTTATTTGTATATATTTATTAGTGTCATGTGTTCAGGGTTAATCAGAGTTCATACTCGATGTTGTGAGCCTGTGTTTAAATCTTAATGGAGACTAAATTCCAAATGTCCTCACAAGGAAAAGTGTGTGTGAGATGTAGTGTGCTCTGCTTGCATTCCAATCTGCTTTATGAGATGTGTGTGTGTGTGTGTGTGTGTGTGTCTGTGTGTGTGTGATGTTGAAATCGCTTTATGAGGACCAAATGTCCCCATAATGACTGTTTTAATCTTGTTCTTGCTCTTTATTCCAGTGCAGCTTTTCTTTTAATTACTGAGGTTTCAGTTAGGGTTAGGCTTGTTGTTAGTTTGGTTTTAGGGTTAGGCTTAGATTTAGGGTTAGGTTTGGATTTAAGGCTAGGGGCAGGGTTGAGATAGGGTTAAGGTTAGCTCGGTTTTAGGGTTAGGTTTAGATTTAAGGCTGGGGTCATGGTTGAGATAGGGCTTATTATTAGGTCTGTTTTAGGGATAGGGCTAGATTTAGGGTTAGGTTTAGATTTAAGGCTGGGGTCAGGGTTAAGACAGGGTTATGGATGGCTTGGTGTTCGGGTTAGAGCCGGATTTAGGGTTAGGGTTAGGTATTAGTAAAGGGACCATAATTCCACCTTCAGAACAATCCATTGCATGGTTAAATAGAGTTAGGGTTAGGTGTTAGAGTTAGCGTTAGAATTAGGGTTAGAGGTAAGATAGCAGTTATGTATACATGGGATAAATATTAGGGAAAAATAGTAACTTAATTTTTTATATGTTTCTATAATTCTGTAAAGTTGCTTTGAGACAATGGCCATTGTTAAAAGCACTATACAAAGAAACTGAATTGAAATTAAATTGAATTGAATCGAATATACAAGTTGTCCAATTTGTTTTTTGTTGTTTTCTTTGGATGATCAGATTGGAGAGGAAAGGAGGAAAGGAGGTAAGATGGCACAGAAAAATTTAGGGTTAGATTTAGGGGTTAAGGTTAGATTTAGGTATTGGGTTAGGGTTAAATTTAAGGTTAAGGTTTAGATTGGCGTGTTAAACTTATCCACAAAAAGCCGGTATGGTTTCCATTCTCATCTAGCAGGTGACACATCTGATTCCTTCTGTTGAGCTTGGATTTAAATAGATGATCAGGGCTAGATTTAGGGTTCAAGTTAGGGCTGGATTTTAGTTTTGATTGAGTTAGGATTAATATTATACTTAGAGATACGGTGAAAGAACAGCATAAACAAAATCATCAACTGTTTGTGTGTGTGTGTGTGTGTGTGTGTGTGTGTGTGTGTGTGTGTGTGTGTGTGTGTGTTTTTCAGGGGCCGTTTCACAGCATACAGCATGTTGGCCAGCCTCGAACCAGTGAGTAGCATTTTTATTTCTAATTTATTTATACAGCACATTTTAAAACAATATTTTTTTGGCACACAAATATTTAACAATGTTTAATATTTAATAAGGTTTAAATTATTAATATTTTTTCTTTCATAATAAAAAATATTCAAGATATTTTCATTTTCTAAGAGCACTTTTTTGTAGTTTGTTGGTTTGGTTTTTTTTTTCAAATAATGGGAAAAAAAGGAAACATTCTGTGATCATTTGGTCGTTGCTCCTTCTCCTACTGTAACTGTGACTCATTATATCAGCATATAATTTAAATCTAATTTTAAATGTACATAACAGTCATTAGACGCAATCCAACTTCATGTCAGTGTGATTGCCTCAGGACTTTTCACATGTCCGTGCTGCTGCATTGATAAAAATTATTTAAGTCTCACATCCATCTTGTATATTTAGCATTGTTTTTGAATGTAGCTAATAATTAAAAACCTATTCATACTGTGGATATCCAAAAAATGTTTACACACCCTTGCTAAAATTGTAGGCTTTTGTGATTTTAAAAAAACAAAAATACTGAGATAGGCACAGGCTCCCCGTGACCCGAGTATAGATCGGATAAGCGGTAGACAATGAATGAATGAATGAAAACAAAAATACATTGTTAAAACGCCTTTTCTGGCTACCAAATTAACACATCTTAACTTTTTGAATTTTATCACACTTGTCCTTGCAAAAGTGCTTGAGATCTATCAAATAATGCAAGGATCGCCAGCCTCCGATCTTCAAGTCATTCCACATGCTTATGATAGAATTTAGATCTGACCTCTGATTGGACTGTTCCAAACCAATCCTCTTCATCTTCTGAAGCCATTCCTCTTACTGCTTTGGATTTACACTTTGGCTCATTGTCATGCTGGAACATAGTTTCTCTACAGAAGGCCTAAAATAGACTGATGTTCTGAATTATCCATGACCAGCAGAAGAGAAACAGTCCCATACCATGATGTTACCACCACCATGCTTCACTCTGATTTGAGTCTTGTCCTTTCATCGATTTTTGAGGGACCTGCTGCATCCCATTTTCTCTGCTTGCTGATGATGTCCTTCATGCTGTTCCGTGGTACATCTGATGTTTTGGAAATTCTTCTGTTTCTCTGTTATCATCAATACTTTTCAGCAATTAGATCCTGTATTTAGCAGACGCCCTTATCCAAAGCAACTTACATTTTTATCTCATTTTTTATACAATTGAGGGTTAAGGGCCTTGCTCAGGGGCCCAGCAGTGGCAGCTTGGTGAATCTGGGATTCAAACTCATATCCTTCCAATCAATAGTCCAGCACCACTAAGCTACCACATCCCTCGTTTATGCCGTGTAAGCGTACAATGTTTGAAGAAGCAGCAGATATTTTTTGTTCATTACTTTAAGTTTGAAGGTGACTCCGTACACACCTCACACATACTGTTATAAAAGTGTGTATACAATTTTGCCATCAAGCATCAATATTATTATTTATTTTTGTTTTTCACCTGAAGTTTCTAGCCTGCTGTATCATTAAATGTGGGAAATGATCTGATATTTATGATTTCTTTTTTCTTTTTCTTTTTTACATTACAGAAACCTGTAACCGTGTGTTCCGTCAAATCTCTGGACTCTAATAAACATATAGACACTAGTTTAGAAATATTTTATAGCATAGAATAATGCTGCAAAGGCAAGACATCTACCTACATCTTAGTGGAATCTTTGTTTAACACGTCTCCTTGTAACATTATACACACTAAAAAAAAGTTGTATCCTTTATCATGTCTGCTGTTTTCTACTGGAACATTGCTGAGAATAAGATCACTTCCAAACAAAGACTGTATACACACTCAGTATTTACAAAGCAAATTACACACACACACAAACACACACACACACACACACACACACACACATACACACACACACACACATACACACACACACACACACACACACACACACAGTGTTTGGCCTGTAGATTTCCAAATTATTTTGGGGGGGGGGTTGATGCAAATGAAGGCTACTGTGTGTGTACTGATGCAAATATGTCGCTCCGGTGAATACGTTTCACTTTTCATGCGCTTCTTACCTGCTGTGTTATACACTCGTTTTGTAACAGTGTTTAATTCACATGGGGATTAGTCTTGAGTATTCATCCACACACACACACACACACACACACACACAATGTGACTACAAGCATACAATTACATCTGACATAAGTACACTAAGAAAAAATAACACTATACTATAAACTTAACACTATTAACTATAATCCTTGTGCTACAATGCTTTTGGGAACATAAACCCCAATTAATTATTTATTGATAGTACATTTTATCTATCTATCTATCTATCTATCTATCTATCTATCTATCTATCTATCTATCTATCTATCTATTTAATTATTTATTTTATTTTGTATTTATTATTGCACTCATATCTAAGTATCATTGTGTGTGTATGTGTGTGTGTGTGTGTGTGTGTGTGTGTGTGTGTGTTGTCCCACAGATCCACTACCTGCAGGAACTCCATCCTCAGGATCCCTCAGCTGGAGGAATGGACCTAGATGTGATAGACGAGTATCTGAAAGAACAGACCAGACAAAACATCCAGTCCCGGACAGAGGAGGAACGTCTTCTAGCAGGTTAATGAGAGAGAAGCGAGCGAATAAAACAGATAGCCATGTCAGAACGTTTTACATCTGTGGATGAATCGCAGGAAAACTTTATTTTATTTATTGAAAACAATAAGCAGAACAATAAAAAAAACACTTGAAAAGTTTGAACAACTGCTAAAAAATGGCCTCAGAGTGGCGTGTAACAGGCCACACCCCCTCAGACATGATAGGTCAAGCCCTCATTGGAATAAGACAAATAAGTAAATAAATAGTACAATTTCTACATATATATATATATATATATATATATATATATATATATAATTTATTTAATTTCCATAAGGATTTTTCGATGTGGGCTACATAAACACATAGAGATAATATCATTTCTACAAAATATATCCTACATCCTGACCCATAATCATCAATTTTATGGCAATTATTAAACGTTCATGTAAGTGTAATGTAAGATAAATAATGTTTTAAATCTTTAAAAAAAAAAAAAAAAAAAGTAAGGTTTTCAGTCTTGATCTTGATTCTGTTTCACATTCATTCACTCAGCTAGTCCTGCTCTTGGAGATGATGTATCTGTACTAAATACAGACCTAAGATTATGGTATATTTATTTCTTCTACATGTCCTACAACAGAGCCATTAAGAATACTTATACTGGATGACAAAATTTATAGCAATCACTAGACTTTTTTTTATAAAACTGGATAATTGAGGGTTAAGGAATTTGCTCAAGGGCCCAGAGGTGGATGCTTGGTGGGCCGGGGATTTGAACTCACAACCTTTCAATGAATGAGCCAGCACCTTAACCACTAAGCTACCACATCCCCACAACACAGTCCTTGTGCACTGGAAATCCAGCTAACATTCTGAGCATTTGTTCAGAATCTCAAACATATAGCTAATGAATCTATACTCTGATTGGGTGAAGAAGATCTAAGCGCTCAGTCAAATACCTTATGGTTTCTATAGTAACATGGTCTTTGTTTATACAGACAGTGGAGTTTGTGATTTGCAAGCTGTTTTGTGTATGTTACACAACATGAAGTATAACTGTAAACAGAGAAAAGTATGGCATGGCAATCATTAATAAATAATATAATATAATATAATATAATATAATATAATATAATATAATATAATATAATATAATATAATAAATAATTAAAAGAAAATTGGCACATTGTTGTGGTAGAAAATAATCAACTTTTACAATAATGTTATGGCTGACCTTAAGGTTTTTTTATATATATATTACATTAAGTAATATACATAAAGGTAATTACTTAATGTATATTACATTATAGCTTTCAGCTGCTCCCTGTTTGGGGTCGCCACAACTGACCGACTGGTCTGCACAACAACTTGGCACAGATTTTATGCCAGACGCCCTTCCTGATGCAACCCTCCCATTCTTTTCTGGGCTTGGGACCGGCGCTGCATCCAGGGCCTGGGGTTTGAACCCGGGCCTTCCGCATGATAGGCAAGAAACCTACCACTGAGCCACCAATGTCCCCTTACTGTATATTACTTTATAGCTATTATAAGTAGCTATACACAAACTAATAAAAAAAGTGATGTATTTAGTCAATGTGTAATAGCATGTGCTGTAGCGTTAAAGTGAAAACATCTATATCTATACATCTCTATAACATTTATATGATGTGCACGTTCTTACACGTTATCGTTCATTTACAGGGTCTGTTTTTTACTCCCTGACTTTTAAATTCAAGTCTTGGGTGTCAGTCTGCTATCTTGTTTCGTGTCCAACTCTCCTCATGAGTGTGGGCATCCAAAAATAATTCTAAGGGCAACAATATAACAATGTTGGCCATTCTGTGCCGAAGCTAAGCTGCTAAGGTGCTAGCTGAAGAAGGAGGTGACGGCTAGTTAGTTATTCTTGCTGTTTAAAAAACAAATTTGAGAAATTGAATGCAAATAATCAAAGACAACTGCACAACTTTACAACATTTACAAATTACAGCAAGATACAAGAGATTCTGAATAGTGAGTCAGGACTCTGTTGGCTTTTAGTGTGTTTTAGACGTGTGCTTTTCCCTCTGTTGGATAACCTTACACAGAATTTTAGCGGTTAAAGATCAAATTTGAGCTGCTGTTTAGATGAACAAGCACTTTGAGCATCTCAGAGAGCAGAAATGGGTTTGATATCATCGTTTACTTTGAAGGTACAAACATTTATGTGGGGAAAAATAATAATAATAGTTTTTGTTTTTTGGAACTTTTCTATAAATATATTGCTCCTAGTGGGGGGCACGGTGGCTTGGTGATTAGCACATTTGCCTCACACCTCCAGGGTTGGGGGTTCGATTGTCATGTGTGTGTGGAGTTTGCATGTTCTCCCCGTGCCTTGGGGGTTTCCTCTGAGTACTCTGGTTTCCTCCCCCAGTCCAAAGACATGCATTGTAGGTTGATTGGCATCTCTAAATTGTCCGTAGTGTGTGATTGCGTGAGAATAGAATCGGATAAGCGGTAGATGATGAATGAATGAATATTGCTCTTAGTGGGCTAGGGATAAACAAAAATACTTCTGAAACACTTTAAATTCTTAAAATCCTGAGTGTCTAATTTCATATGAGCTTTATATTAACCACCACTGTGGAGTGAGACATGACAAAGACATTCAATCATTAACATGGATACAACAAAACAGTAGAAAATTCCATTTTTTATGGTATTTACTTGTCCTATGTGCCTCTTTTAATCTCAATTCCTCAGGGTTGTTCAACACTATGATAAGCTTCGCCTGTTTTAAATGTGCTCTAAAAATAAACTTGAAACTGAATTGAAGTGAATCATATTGATATTTGAATAAACTTTTTCCTGCGTAGTCTGAAAGCAATGACCTGTGCTGTAGATATGCTGTGTTAGCGTGTGCTGTATCCTTTTAGCCAGCTAATCATTAGTAGCAAGTTTGTTATTATGTTTGTTCGCTGTTTCCAAACACGTACTAACTGTTTGGAAAATCTACAGAAAACAGTTGGTCGGGTCTATTTGCGTACGAGAGGCAGTACGTCGGGATGAATTGGACAGACAACACATGCTGTGACACGGAGCAGAGTCAACAACAGCAGGTGTGGATAAATCTACCCAGCTATAATGAGTGGGTATGTATAACACACACACACACTTCACACAGTTCACTCTAAATATACAGATGTGTGAGTTAGATTGTGTATTTATTATTCACAACTTTGTGATGGTTTTGTGTGTGTGTGTGTGTAATTTAGGGAGGAGAGTACCAGTTTGATCCCCCTCCTTGCAGTGACACAGATTCACACTCCTCCAGTTCGGGGTATCAGGAGTTCCCTCCATCTCCGCCCCCGCATACCACTTCTCTATCAGGTCAGTGTCCTCACGCATCACTAGAAAGAAAGGTAGAAAGAAAGAAGGAAAGAAGGAAGGAAGGAAAGTAAGAAAGAAAGAAAGAAAGAAAGAAAGAAAGAAAGAAAGAAAGAAAGAAAGAAAGAAAGAAGGAAAGAAGGAAGGAAGGAAAGTAAGAAAGAAAGAAAGAAAGAAAGAAAGAAAGAAAGAAAGAAAGAAACAAACAAACAAACAAACAAACAAACAAACAAAATCTTCCACACAGCAGCTAGCTATTATTTCTCTCACTGGGTTAACATGCCAACTGACAAAGATACCAGAAAAAAAACACTTTTTACACTTGTGCTCAGTTCTACAGTAATTAATTATGGTAATTTAGGCAGAAATTATTTTAATATTATTATTACACATTCAAATTGAATATGTAAATGCGAGAAAGAAATATTCATGCAAGAAAATCGCATCTTAAAAAAAACAAAAAAAAAAACACGCCCTACATGTGAATCAACATTAGAAAATAAAATGATCCCGTGTGAGGAAAAATCATGTGGGAATGAGAGTGAATCATGTGAAAAGAATCATGAAAAAATGAATGAATCATTTGGAAAAGGCACCTACACAAATACATGAGTTATGTGAAATAATTCACATCACATGTACAAATAAATGAATCATTTGTTCATGTGAAATCATCATTTGAATCAAGATCGGGAAAGATTGCGAATGTGAATAATGATGCGTGAAGATAAACAAATCGTGTGAATAATGACGTGTGAAGATACATGAATTGTGTGAATAATGACGTGTGAAGATACATGAATCGTGTGAATAATGACGTGTGAAGATACATGAATTGTGTGAAGAATGGCTTGGAGGTTAATGAATCATTTGACGAATGATGTGGAGATGAATGAATCGTTTGAATAATGATGTGGAGATGAATGAATCATATGAAGAATGATGTGGAGATGAATTAAAACGTGTGAAGAATGACGTGGAGATAAATGAATCGTGTGAAGAATCACGTGGAGATAAATGAATCATATGAAGAATGACGTGGAGATGAATGGATCGTATGAATAATGACGGGGAGATAAAAGAATCATATGAAGAATGACTTGGAGATGAATGAATCATATAAAGAATGATGTGAAGATGAATTAATCATTTGAAGAATGACGTGGATTAATGACTTGTATGACGAATGATGTGGAAATAAATTAATCATATGAAGAATGATGTGGAGATGAATGAATCATATGAAGAATGATTCATTCATTCATTCATTGTCTTCCGCTTATCCGGAGCCGGGTCGCGGGGGCAGCAGTCTAAGCAGGGATGCCCAGACCTCCCTCTCCCCAGACACTTCCTCCAGCTCTTCCAGAGGGACCCCGAGGCATTCCCAGGCCAGCCGAGAGACATAGTCTCTCCAGCGTGTCTTGGGTCTTCCCCGGGGCCTCTTCCCGGTGGGGCATGCCCGGAACACCTCTCCAGGGAGACGTCCCAGAGGCATCCGAAACAGATGCCCGAGCCACCTCAACTGCCCCCTTTCGATGTGGAGGAGCAGCGGCTCTACTCCGAGCTCCTTCCGGGTGACAGAGCTCCTTACCCTATCTCTAAGGGAGTGCCCCGCCACCCTATGGAGGAAGCTCATTTCGGCCGCTTGTATCCGGGATCTTACCCTTTTGGTCATGACACAGAGCTCATGACCATAGGTGAGAGTAGGAACGTAGACTGACTGGTAAATCGAGAGCTTCACCTTCCGGCTCAGCTCCTTCTTCACAACAACAGACCAGTACATAGACCGCATTACTGCTGCCGCTGCACCGATCCATCTGTCAATCTCACGATCCATCCTTCCCTCACTCGTGAACAAGACCCCAAGATACTTAAACTCCCCCACTTGAGGAAGGACCTCCCCTCCAACCTGGAGGGTGCAAGCCACCTTTTTCTGGTCGAGAACCATGGCCTCAGATTTGGAGGTGCTGACCCTCATCCCAGCCGCTTCACACACAGCTGCAAAACCCCCCAGTGCATGCTGTAAGTTCAGGCTTGAAGGAGCCAACAGGACAACATCATCTGCAAAAATCAGCGATGAAATCCTGTGGTCCCCAAAACGGACTCCCTCCAGCCACTGGCTGTGCCTAGAAATTCTGTCCATAAAAACAATGAACAGAACCGGTGACAAAGGACAGCCCTGTCAGAGTCCAACAAGCACTGGGAACAGATCTGACTTACAGCTGGCAATGCAAACCAAGCTCCTGCTCCGGTTATATAGAGACCGAACAGCCCTTAACAGAGGGCCATGGACCCCGTACTCCCAGAGCACCTCCCACAGAATGCCATGAGGGACACGGTCGAAAGCCTTCTCCAAGTCCACAAAACACATGTGGACTGGTTGGGCAAACTCCCACGAACCCTCAAGCACCCTGTGGAGGGTATAGAGCTGGTCCAGTGTTCCACGACTAGGTCGAAAACCGCATTGCTCCTCCTGTATCCGAGGTTCCACTAACGGTCAGACTCTCCTCTCCAGTACTCTGGAATAGACTTTCCCTGGGAGGCTGAGGAGTGTGATCCCCCTATAGTTGGAACACACCCTCCGGTCCCCCTTCTTAAAAAGAGGGATCACCACCCCGGTCACCCAGTCCAGAGGCACTGTCCCTGACCGCCACGCTATGTTGCAGAGACGTGTCAGCCAAGACAGCCCCATAACATCCAGAGACTTAAGGTACTCAGGGCGAATCTCATCCACCCCCGGTGCCTTGCCACCAAGGAGCTGCTGAACTACCTCAGTGACCTCAGCTTGGGTGATGAACGAATCTACCTCTGAGTCCTTGGCCTCTGGTTCCTCTACGGAAGGCGTGTCAGTGGGGTTGAGGAGATCTTCGAAGTATTCCTTCCACCGTCCGACAATATCCCCAGTCAAGGCCAGCAACTCACCACCTCCACTGTAAACAGTGTTGGCAGAGAGCTGCTTACACCTTCTGAGGCCCCGAACAGTCTGCCAGAATTTCCCCGAGGCCGTCCGATAGTCCTTCTCCATGGCCTCACCGAACTCCTCCCAGACCCGAGTTTTTGCTTCCGAGACCACCACGGCTGTAGTTCACTTGGCCTGCCGGTATGCCTCAGCTGCCTCCGGAGTCCCCCGAGCCAACCAGGCTCGATAGGACTCCTTCTTCAGCTTGACGGCATCCCTTACTTCCAGTGTCCACCACTGTGTTCGGGGATTGCCGCCGCGACCGGCACCAGAGACCTTACGGCCACAGCTCCGGATGGCTGCGTCAGCAATAGAGGAGGAGAACATGGTCCACTCAGACTCAATATCCCCAACCTCCCTCAGGATCTGGTTGAAACTCTCCCGGAGGTGGGAGTTGAAGACCCCCCTAACAGAGGGATCAGCAAGACATTCCCAACAGACCCTCACAATACGTTTGGGCCTGCCAAGTCTGTCAGGCATCCTCCTCTGTAAGCGGATCCAACTCACCACCAGGTGGTGATCAGTTGACAGCTCCACCCCTCTCTTCACCCGAGTGTCCAAGACATGCGGCCGAAGGTCAGATGACACGACCACAAGGTCGATCATTGATCTCTGGCTTAGGGTGTCCTGGTATCACGTGTACTGATGGGCACCCTTATGCTTGAACATGGTGTTCATTATGGACAGGCTGTGACTAGCACAGAAGTCCAGCAACAGGACACCACTCGAGTTCAGATCAGGGGGGCCATTCCTCCCAATCACTCCCCTCCAGGTATCACTGTCATTGCCCACATGGGCGTTGAAGTCCCCAGCAAAACTATCTGCTGGAGACCCCAGTCGGAGCGCCTTCCAGAACCCCTCGCAGGGTCTCCAAGAAGGTTGGGTACTCCACACTGCCGTTCGGCCCATAAGCCGAAACAACAGTGAGACACCTATCCCCGGCCCGAAGGCGCAGGGAAACAACCCTCTTGTTTACCGGGGAAAACTCCAGCACATGGCGGCTGAGCTGGCGGGCTATAAGCAAGCCCACCCCAGCCCGACGCCTCTCACCATGGGGCACTCCAGAGAAGAAGAGTGTCCAACCTCTCTCAAGGAGTTGGGTTCCAGAGCCCAGGCTGTGCGTGGAGGCAAGCCCGACTATTTCTAGCCGGTACCGCTCAACCTCCCTCACCAGCTCAGGCTCCTTTCCCCCCAGTGAGGTGACATTCCATGTCCCAAAAGCCAGATTCTTTGTCCAGGGTTTGGGTCGTCGGGGCCCCCGCCCATGACTGCTACCCAAAACACATTGCACCGGACCCTTATGCTCCTTCCTGCGGGTGGTGGGCCTAAGGGAAGGTGGGCCTATGTCTTTTCTTCGGGCTGTTCTCGGCCGAGTCCCGCAGGCAAAGACTTGGCCACCAGGCGCTCGCCTGCGTGCCCCAACCCCAGGCCTGGCTCCAGGGCGGGGCCCCGGTGACACCAGTCCGGGCGACGTAATGGTCCTTGATTTTGTTTCCATGAGGGTCTTGAACCGCTCTTAGTCTGACCCGTCACCTAGAACCCGTTTGCCTTGGGAGACCCTACCAGGAGCACTAGGCCCCTGACAACATGGCTCCTAGGTTCATTCAGGTACTCAAACCCCTCCACCACAATAAGGTGGCGGTTCAAGGAGGGGATGAAGAAGAAGAAGAAGAAGAAGAATGATGTGGCAATTAATTAAAACGTGTGAAGAATGACGTGGAGATAAATGAATCGTGTGAAGAATCATGTGGAGATGAATGAATTGTATAAATAATGACATGGAGATAAGTGAATCGTGTGAAGAATCACGTGGAGATAAATGAATCGTATAAATAATGAGGTGGAAATAAATGAATCGTGTGAAGAATGACGTGTGAAGAATGACGTGGAGATAAATGAATCATATGAAGAATGACATGGAGATGAATGAATCGTATAAATAATGACATGGAGATAAGTGAATCGTGTGAAGAATCACGTGTGAAGAATGACAGGGAGATGAAAGAATCGTATGAAGAATCACATGGGTATGAATGAATCATATGAAGAACGATGTGGGGATGAATTAATCGTATGAAGAATCACATGGAGATGAATGAATCGTATGAAGAACGTTGTGGAGATGAATTAAAATGTGAAGAATGATGTGGAGATAAATGAATCATATAAAGAATGACGTGGAGATACATGAATCATATGAAGAATAGCGTGGAGATGAAAGAATCATATGAAGAATGACTTGGAGATGAATGAATCATATAAAGAATGATGTGAATATGAATGAATTGTTTGAAGAATGACGTGCGAATATAAATGAATCATATGAAGAATGATGTGGAGATAAATGGATCGTATGAAGAATTACGTGGAGATGAATGAATCATATGAATAATGACGTGTGAATATAAATGAATCGTATGAAGAATGACGTGGACAAATGAATCTTATGAAGAATGACATGGAGATGAAAGAATCGTATGAAGAATCACGTGGAGATGAATGAATCGTATGAAGAATGATGTGGAGATGAATGAATCGTATGAAGAATGATGTGGAGATGAATGAATCGTATGAAGAATCACGTGGAGATGAATGAATCTTATGAAGAACGATGTGGAGATGAATGAATCGTATGAAGAATGATGTGGAGATAAATGAATCGTGTGAAGAATGATGCGAAAATAAATGTGAACATGAAGATAAATGAGTCAAATCGTGTAAAGAATGATGTGTAGATCAATCATGAGTCATGGAAATGAATCGTGAAAAATATGAAGTGTCTAAAAGTTTCATATGTGAACCATTTTGATGTGACTCTTTGAGCAGAGAATCATAGAATTCCATGTGAAATGGATATGATTTTTCCATCTGCAGATGAGATGCTTATAGTGAGTTTGTGTTTCAGCAGGTAAAAGGAAGGAGCGTCTATTCCAGTTCTTGTATGAGATGCTGCAGACGCCTCACATGCGCAGCTGCATCTGGTGGGTTCAGTCAGCAAACGGTACATTCCAGTTCTCCTCACAAAACAAAGAGAAGCTCGCCGAGATGTGGGGCAAGCGCAAGGGCAACCGCAAAACCATGACCTACCAGAAGATGGCGCGCGCTTTGCGTAACTACTCACGCACCGGAGAGATCTGTAAAGTAAAGCGTAAACTCACGTATCAGTTTAACGAGAGAACGCTCAGGGGGCTTCAGAACAACGCGCAGAAATTCAGCCAAATCTAACTGTAGCAATAACAGGATAAAAATCTAATCCCTTTGAAGTGGGAGAACACCTGAATAAATACTGAGTATTTGTAATGAATTTGAAACCCATGAATAATTTTGCTCAATTGTAGAAAAAAATTACAGAAATGTTAAAGTGATTCAAAGGAAATTTGTTTCAGCATGAATTCAAAATTTTACACAATACGTAATTGTAACTTTAAATAAGGACGCGTTTACGGTGTACCTTTAAGAAAAACATACTTGAGCAGTACCTTTTTTCTGGCAGTGTGTTTGTAAATCTGAGGATTGTCATGTTGCTCTTAGCTACGTTCTAGTAGTGCGACTGTATAACAGTATAGTAGAAAATAGTCACTTCTATTTTTCTTTTTTTACTTTTGGGTTTCTTTCAATCACATGTAAATCTGGGAATTGTTGTGCAAATGCACTATTTTGTTTGTGATCAAATAAAAATCATTTCAATAATAATTTTCATGGGAAACAATTTCTTATTATATTTGTTGTTTTGTGCTGTGGCCTCTGCTTGGTTGGAAAGAAAACGTGCACCCACAATGGCCCTTTGTGGACTGGACACCCCTGATCTAGAGACTATCTGGAGTTTATTTAAAGTCTATGTAGAGTCTATCTAGATTCGATCTGGAGTCTATTTAGAGTCTTTGTCGAGTCTATGTAGAGTGTCTGGAGTCTATCTAGAGTCTATTTAGAGTCTATGTAGAGTATCTGGAATCTATTTGGAGTCTATGTAGAGTCTATCTATGTAGCGTCTATCTGGAGTGTATCTGGAGTCTATATAGTCTATTTAAAGTCTATCTAGAGTCTATGTAGAGACTATTTGGAGTCTATCTGAAGTCTATCTGGGAGTCTATCTGGAGTCTATGTAAAGGCTATCTGAAGTCTATGTAGAGTCTACGTAGAGTCTATGTCAAGTCTATTTGGAATCTCTCTAGAGTCTATGTAAAGTCGATCTGGAGTCTATATAGAGCCTGTCTGGAGTCTATCTAGAGTCTATATAGATTCTATCTAGAGTCTATCTGGAGTCTATCTAGAGTCTATGTAGAGTCCATCTGGAGTCTATCTGAAGTCAATCTGGAGTTTATGTAGAGTCTATCTAGGGTCTATCTGGCATCTATGTAGAGTCTATCTGGTGCCTATCTAGAGTCTATCTGGAGTGTATTTAAAGTATATCTTGGTTTCTATCTCAGAAATAATGGGAAGTGTGAGACAAGAATACATCCTGGAAGTGATAGATGCCAGTCTGTCATAGAGCTCCACACACACTCGCCCACTGATTCACACCCCAAAGGCAATTTATTACAGTCAATCCACTTTACTGACATGTTTTGATGGCAAAATCTGGGAGAAAACCACAGAACCTGGAGCAACGAAAGGACATCTGCAAAATTGCAGGCATCAACAAACACTTTGGTGAGAAGAATCTGTTGCCATGAATTCACAGAACATGTCAAAAAAATGTAAAAAATCTAAAGTTAATCAGAATTTTGGGAAGTGTTTTGATATTTCCATGAAGCTCACGCAGAAACAAATACAAAGGCATGAAGGTGTGAAGTAAGCAAAATTATGCATACCTTTATAAAATTAAGCTTTTCAAATCAGCCTAAAGCCTAAAGTGACAGACACACACACATACACACACACACACACACACACACACACACATATGCAAAGTATATCTACACAAGAAAACTGTCGCTTTACCAGAACTGTTAATGATATATCAATGTTCTGTCAACGTTTTTCACAGAATACACTTAACTATTCATTAAATTAATTATTCATTTGTTAAGTTCTAAAGTAAGATTAATTGAAATTTTACAAAATGACACTAAGGATAAACGCCAACACTCTCTGAAACAGAAAGCTGGACTTTTGTTTGTTTATTAACTTTTATAAATGCACTTTGCTTCTTTTTTGCTAAGAGTCTTCAATTGATTAAGACTGTGGTTTTTTTTATTTGTACTAAAAACTATTTATGTTTTATGCAGTGATTTTTTATAATCTATATTTTCACTCCTCTTTTAAAACCTACTTGTCATGTTAATTGAAAAAAATAATACTTATAATCTGTTTCTAATTGCTTTTTCTACTATTTTAATGAAAGAATTGTCACATCAAACAGAAATTCTGTAGTGAATGTACCTTTAAATACATAAACCTAGAGCAGATATCACAGCGTGTGTGTGTGTGTGTGTGTGTGTGTGTGTGTGTGTGTTAATACACCATAATGTCCTCATGGTGTCAGTGTAACTCAGTGAACTCAGAATCACTCTGAACAGCAGTGCTCCTTTAACTTTTCGGATTATTCCTGAACCTCTATACCACTTTTTGGAAATTCCAGATTCCCTATCAGGCATGTTGTATGTCATGTCTGGTATCATGTTGATAACAGGACCTCGTGGGCATTTCATAACATTAAATGTAACTATAAACAGATGAAAAGCATGGAAACACTTCAGGACGTGATGTTACAGGAAAATAATCAGCAGCCAGTGTGATGTGTGTGATGTGTGTGGTGTGATGGTAGAGTTACTGTTAATATTTACATTTACATTTGCATATCTGGCATTTGGCAGACGCTCTTATCCAGAGCGACGTACAAAAGTGCTTTAATTCTCTATCAATGAATACATTAACACTGGTTCAATGGGTCATGACCGAAAGGATAAGATCCCGGATACAAGCAGCCAAAATGAGCTTCCTCCGTAGGGTGGCGGGGCACTCCCTTAGAGATAGGGTAAGGAGATCTGTCACCAGGGAGGAGCTCTGAGTAGAGCCGCTGCTCCTCCACATCGAAAGGGGACAGTTGAGGTGGCTCGGGCATCTGTTTCGGATGCCTCTGGGACGTCTCCCAGGGGAGGTGTTCTGGGAATGCCCCACCGGGAAGAGACCCCGGGGAAGACCCAGGACATGCTAGAGAGACTATGTCTCTCGGCTGACCTGGAAATGCCTCGGGGTCCCTCCAGAAGAGCTGGAGGAAGTGTCTGGGGAGAGGGAAGTCTAGGCATCCCTGCTTAGACTGCTGCCCCCACGACCTGGCTCTGGATAAGCGGAAGACAATGAATGAATGAATGAATGAATGAATGAATGGTTCAATAGGACACAGACTTGGGATACCATTAGCCTCAAAACAGAATTGGGTTTTTTTTTTTGGATACAACATAATACATAAACGGGAAAAATAAGAGCTAGTTTAAGTGTTTCAGGAAGAGGTAGGTTTTCAGTTGCCATTTGAAGACGGTCATTGTCTCGGCTGTACAGACATCTAGGGGATGTTCGTTCTACGACCTCGGTGCCAGAACAGAGAAGAGTCTAGATGCGTACCTACCTTTTACCCTGAGAGATGGTGGGACCAGTCAAGCAGTGCCAGCGGATCTGAGGGAGCGAGGTGCAGTGCGAGGATTGACGAGAGCTCTGAGGTAAGATGGAGCTGGTCCATTCTTGGCTTTGTAGGCAAGCATTAGTGTTTTGAATCTGATGCGTGCAGCTATCGGAAGCCAGTGGAGGGAACGCAGCAGTGAGGTGGTGTGGGAGAACTTAGGCAGGTTGAAAACAAGTCGTGCAGCTGCATTTTGGATCATTTGCAGTGGACAAATTGCGTTCAGAGTTAGACCTGCCAGAAGAGAGTTGTAGTAGTCCAATCTCAAAATGACCAGAGACTGAACAAGCACCTGAGTAGCCTGTGTGGATAGAAATAGCCGAATCCTCCTGATGTTGTACAAAAGAAACCGACATGAGCGAGTCACATTAGTGACATGGGAGGAAAAGGACAGGTGATTGTCCATGGTTACCCCAAGGTTGCGAGCAGTGGCTGAAGGGGAAATCATGGAGTTGTTCAGAGATAACGCAAGGTCCTGGGCTGGGGATGGATCACCTGGGATGACCAGAAGCTCAGTTTTTCTGGGATTGAGTTTCAGCTGATGAGCCATCATCCAAGATGAAATGTCCACCAGACACGCTGAGATCTGAGCAGAAGCCGTGGTATCTGAGGGAGGGAAGGAGAAGATAAGTTGGGTGTCATCGGCATAACAGTGGTATGAAAATCCATGTGAGGATATAACTTTGCCAAAAGAGTGAGTATAGAGGTAGAAAAGGAGAGGACCAAGCACTGAGCCTTGTAGGACACCAGTAGAGAATCTGCGTGGAGCAGATGTCAATCCCTTTCATGTTACCTGATATGAGTGACCATCCAAGTAGGAAGCAAACCATTCCCATGCTGTTCCTCAAATTCCAAGACTCCTGAGGGTGGACAAGAGGATCTTGTGGTTTACTGCGTCAAATGCTGCAGACAGGTCGAGGAGGTTGAGGACCAATGACAGTTTGGCTGATCTAGCAGCATGTAATTTCTCAGTGACTGCCAAAAGGGCAGTCTCTGTGGAATGTGCTGCTTTGAAGCCAGACTGGTTGGGATCATGGAGGTTATTCTGCAGGAGATAGTCAGACAGCTGATTACAAACAACATTTTTGAAAGGAATGAGAGAAGTGATACCAGTCTGTACTTGCTGATGTCTGAGGGATCCAGAGCAGGTTTCTTCAGGATGGGGATCTAGATTTACGGGTATGTGATTTGTTCTAGATTTACAGATATCCTGAGCAATAATTTTAAGTAAACACACTAAACAACACACTAATTAATATGTGTAGGCTTAGAAAAAGGTGTTTTGTTTAATTATTCACCCAAAATAAGGATTTTTGACTTTCAAAAAAGGATCCTACTGGGACTTTGTGTTTCTGACATTGACCATTACACTTTTGACCAGTGTGTATTTACAGATTAAACATACAAGCAGGAGAGGAAGGAAGGAAGGGGAAGGAGGGAATCGACTTATGAGAACTCCAGTAAGATCCCAGTTTATCCCAGCTAATGTATCACAACTTTTAATACATTAGATCTGCACTTTCTGATGGAAATCCTGAGCATGCAAAGAGCTGGGAAAAAAAGAAAGAAAGAAAGAAAGAAAGAAAGAAAGAAAGAAAGAAAGAAAGAAAGAAAGAAAGAAGGCACACCCTGCCACATTTAATGACACACCCACCTGTTCTGCTTACAACACAGACAACTACCCCACAATACACGTGCAATAATCAATAATGGGTGCAATAGTAATTATGGGCCTTTCATGTACAATACAACTTTACCATTATCACTTATTAAAATAATCACCAATTTTCAATCCTTGTGTGCAATATTACAGTTCTACTCTATTATTTGTACAGTATTTGTATTTATTTATTCTATTTTATGGTTTATTTTTACTTTATTTTTTTGTTTGTTTTTTGTTTTTTTCTTTTCAGTCTTCTCCTTGTATAGAGTATATATTTATTTATTTATTTCTTCCATTTTTATTAGAGCAACTGTAACATGGCAAAGCAATTTCCCCCTGGGATTAATAAATTAATACAATTTATTAGTGAAAAAATATATAATATTAATAAAATTAATAACACACACACACACACCTGTCTATTTCATTTCCTATTCTAAGAAACGCCCATATATCCCACTTACAGACACACCTACCAGTCTGTAGACAGACCCGCCTATCTCTCTCTCTCTCTCTCTCTCTCTCTCTCTCTTTGTCTTTTGCCCCTCCCCCTCCCCCTCCCTTCCTCCGTCTTACTCTCTCTCCCTCTCTCTCTCCCTCTCTCTCTCTCTCCCACTCTCTCTCTCTCTCTCTCTCTCTCTCTCGCTCTCCCCTTTTATTTTCAGTGATACATGTAATTAAAGTCTCCAGTCCCACCAGTCTCTGTCTCCCTCCACCCCCCTCGCTTTCTCTTTCTCTCTCTTCCCTCTTATTCATCATGTGCTATCAATGAAAAAGTGTCCAAACACACACTTTGCTTCTCACTCTCTCCTCCTCCTCCTCCTCCTCCTCCTCCTCCTCCTCCTTCTCCTCCTCCTCCTCCTCCTCCTTCTCCTTCTCCTCCTCCTCCTCCTCCTCCTCCTCCCTTTTCCTTCTCTATTTCTGTCTTATCTCTCATCCCTTTCTTTTTTCCTATTACTAACATTATGCTACTAAGAAGCAACAAATGCAATAACCTCTCTCTCTCTCTCTCTCTCTCTCTCTCTCTCTTTCTCTCTCTTTTTTTCTCTTCTTATCTCTGTCCATCCCCCTTCCCCCTCTTTCCATCCCTTCTTCATCAGCAATGTGCTACCAGTGAGTAATTATAGTGTACAGACTGAGAGCGCTCTCTCTTTCTCTCTCTCTCTCCCTCTCTCTCTCTCCCTCTCTCTCTTTGTCATCAGGGAGGAGAAGGAGGCTGGAGGCGGGGTGTGATTCTCTCTCTCTCTCTCTTTCCGTCTCTCTCCCCTGATGGAGGGATACAGGCTTCCTCCTCCGTGAAGAAGCTGCAGGAATAAGCGGAAACGCCCAGGAGCAAGGTAAAAAAAATCAGAAATTCTCGTTATTTAACTGAAGCTCTTTAATGATTTAATGATTTAATTCACGTAAAATGAAGATGATCATCTCATTAGACCGGGGTGTGACCGCCTTTTGTCTGTGCTTCATGAGGAGGATTTGAGCTGTACAGGTGGAGATGGAGACTGATTAGCCTCATCACACTGCTCATTATCCATTAGATATTTATTTATTTTTTTAAAAATACCCTCATTTACATATTTTGCTTTATTATTAATAACAGATTTATATTATATTGAAGCTGTGAAGCTAACACTCTGGCTATGAAGTCTGATTTCAGCTTCCTTGTGCTTTAATACAGGTTCATATTAACTTGAATCAAGCGGATTAGTAAAGAATTTGTACTTATCACTGAATGTATATTATTTTCATTATTATTTTATTAAACTGCGGTTATTTTTAGGCATCGTATAGATGCCTAAGATAACCTGCTATATTCTAGTGCAGATGAATACAATGTGAATTTAGAGTTTCTAAATGAAGACAGATACTTAGCAGTTTACACAGATATGCAAATCAACGTAAATAATAAGATAAAGCATGCTATTTATCTACTAATATATACTATTTGCATTAATACACAAAGAACATTTCAAATATATATGACTAATGCAAATCTTAGGTCAGTCTGTGTGTAAAAAACGAGCATAATATTAGACAATTAATGTAGCGTATTTAAAAATAATAAAAAAAATTATTTAGTAAATGTTTGAAGAAATGGCGCAGTGTTTGATTCTCTGGTTTAGTTATGTAAAATGAATGTATATTACATGTAATATGTATATGAGATGTAATTAATAAATGTATACAATAAACAATTCATTTGTTTGAAATAATAAATTATCTAGGGGGGCACGGTGGCTTAGTGGTTAGCACGTTTGCCTCACACCTCCAGGGTTGGGGGTTCGATTCCTGCCTCCCCCATGTGTGTGGAGTTTGCATGTTCTCCCCGTGCCTTGGGGGTTTCCTCCGGGTACTCCAGTTTCCTCCCCCAGTCTAAAGACATGCATGGTAAGTTGATTGGCATCTCTAAATTGTCCGTATTGTGTGTGTGTGTGTGTGTGTGTGTGTGTGTGTGTGTGTGCCCTGCGATGGGTTGGCACTCCATCCAGGGTGTATCCTGCCTTGATGCCCAATGACGCCTGAGATAGGCACAGGCTCCCTGTGACCCGAGAATAGTTTGGATAAGCGGTAGACAATGAATGAATAAATTATCTACATAATTTCCATAATGTCAATATATCATATCAGACTGAAAAGAACAAAAATGGTGTCATGTTGTTTAACAATAATTATATAGCAATTAGTATTTATATTTAATATTTAATTAATATTTATATTACTATTATTAATTTGTCACTTTTTCTAAATCATGTTGAATTTAGACTTATTGCACATTATTATTATTATTATTATTATTATTGTTATTATTATTATTACAGTGCATGTTGCTTATTATAGTGATAATATTACAGTATGTCAAAATCATATAAATAATTAAAATACTTGGATAAAATATGATCCAAAAATGTAACATACACATGAGGTGGATCAACATGCAATGTAAAATGTATAGTAAAGATATAATTTGGTAATAATCTAATTATTAGCAAGTAATAATTCATTTAATAATAGTTAATTAATGGTTAATTAATTTGATTATTGTAGACTTCATTTTATATAATGTATTAGCATTTATGTATATAAAGTATGGTGAAAAATGGAGTTAAATGCCTGCCAACATGTTATTTATTTATTTATTTATTTTTGCTTAATTAATATTTTCGGGTGGCTTGGTGGTTAGCACGTTTGCCTCACACCTCCAGGGCTGGAGGTTCGATTCCCACTGCTGCCATGTGGGTGTGGAGTTTGCATGTTCTCCCCGCACCTCCGGGTACTCCGGTTTCCTCCCCCGGTCCAAAGACATGCATTGTAGGTTGATTGGCATCTCTAAATTGTCCGTATTGTGTGAGTGAATGAGAGTTTGTGTGTGCCCTGTGATGGGTTGGCACATCCAGGGTGTATCCTGCCTTGATGCCCGATGATGCCTGAGATAGGCACAGGTGACCCGAGAATAGATCGGATAAGCGGCAGACAATGAATGAATAATTATTATTTTCTGTAATTATAATACTCTTGTATTTCCTAATTCAGAATTAGAACTGTAAAACAATCAAATATATAGAAGCAGGAACTTCTTAACACAAAAGTAAATAAAAAGTAATTGTTGCTCTTGTCGAGGGACGTGAACACACTGAGCTTTGAAGTCACAGGGTTTTGAGTATGCAAATGTGTTTTTCAAATACACGAGCTGTCAAACCAGAACGTTTATTTTTTTCTTTCTTTGTAGTTAGCATGTCAGCGATTACTTCACAGCATCCAGTAGCGATGTGTCGTTCACTATATATATATATATATGAATATTCATAATAAATGCTTTCACTTTGATATCAGATGTTATTGGGATTATTTGGTAAAGTAACTATTTAGATGCACGTTATAGTGAAAACTTCAGGACTGTATGTGGCAGA
The DNA here is from genome assembly GCA_033459395.1 of Hemibagrus guttatus. Lineage (NCBI taxonomy): Eukaryota > Metazoa > Chordata > Actinopteri > Siluriformes > Bagridae > Hemibagrus > Hemibagrus guttatus. Next base: position 20,854,882 of record JAUCMX010000017.1, read on the forward strand.
GAAAGCATGCACTTTATGCTGAAAGCAAGAGACTTATGATAATAAATTAAAGCATTTGCATATCAGGATTATAGAACTTTGTTTGATATTTAATATCAGGTTTTAATATTAAATAAATACTTTCTTCAATGTGTATATAATTTATTGTTCAGCAAAAACAAAAAGTAGGACTTTACTGAATATTTAAACACTCGAAAAGTTTGACACACTGCCCTTTATTCTCAACTGGAATTCCTCCACTTTCTTCACCACTACTTCCTGTCCTTGTTTCCCTGTTGCTATGGTAATTAGACTCACCTGTTGAATGTTACCTCTGATTAGTTTGTGTGTTCAACTCTCAGCACCCCACAGCATAAATATTGTAATGATAATTTTATTTATATATGTTTTTCGGTTGTTCGCTTAGCAAGAAGAATGTAATTTTCTAACCAAATGCTAACCTAATGGCCAAAAGCTAATCTAGAGAGCTAGTCTAAGCTAGAAATCTAGCCTAATGATTTAAATACCAGCCTACAGAGTGAAAGTCTATCAAGTTAAGCTAACTTAAAAAATAGAAGCTAACCTAATGGACAAAAACTAACCAACAGACTAAAAGCTAGTTTACCAGGTAAAAGATGACCAAGACATAGAATGTGAAAACTAGTTTAGTGAGTCAAATCTAGCCTACCAAAGGAAAGCTAGTCTATTATGTGATAGCTAGTCTAGTAATATAGACAGTGAAAGCTAGCATAAAGAGTGAAAAATAGTTCAATAACTAAAATATAGCCTAGCAATGGAAAGCAGGTCTAGAGAGTAAAAGCTAGTCTAGTGTGTGATGCTAGCACAGTTAGTGAAAGCTAGCACAGAGAGTGAAATCTATTAGGAGGGCTAGCATGGAGAGAGAAAGCGAATATAGAGAGTGACAGCTAGTCTAGTGTGTGAAAACTAGCATAGTGAGTGAAAGCCAGTCTAATGTGTAGGCTAGCACAGAGAGTGAAAGCTAGTCTGAAAGCAAGCATAGAGAAAGCTAATATAGAGAGTGACAGCTAGTCTAATGTGTGAAGGTTAGCCTAATGTGTGAAAGCTAGCACAGAGAGTGAAAGCTAGCATAGAGAAAGCTCATTTAGAGATTGACAGCTAGTCTAATGTGTGAAGGCTAGTCTAATGTGTGAAAGCTAGCATGGAGAGTGAAAGCTAGTCTGAAGGCTAGCACAGAGAGTGAAAGCTAGTCTGAAAGCTAGCATAGAGAGAGAAAGCTAATATACAGAGTGACAGCAAGTCTAATGTGTGAAGGCTAGTCTAGTGTGTGAAAGCTAGTCTGAAAGCTAGCATAGACAGTGACAGCTAGTCTGAAAGCTAGCATGGAGAGTGAAAGCTAGTCTGAAAGCTAGCATGGAGAGTGAAGGCTAATATAGAGAATGAAAGCTAGCATAGAGAAAGCTAATATGCAGAGTGACAGCTAGTCTAGTGTGTGAAAGCTAGCACAGAGAGTGAAAGCTAGTCTAGATGACTAAAATTTAGCCCAGCAAATGAAAGCTAGCCTAGCAAACAGAAGTTAATCCTGAAGGCTTACACAGAGCACAAGGTTACACAAGAGTCATAAAGGTCATGGACAGAACGATGTCAATCAAGTGTGCTCATTAGAATATTAGGCCCCGCCCACCAGAAGTGTTGCGAGCTGAGTTTGATTAGTGAATTCAGCTTGTGCTTTAGGAGTGTTTAGTTTTTTTTAAGGTTCTTTTAGTGAGCTTTGCTGCTGAGGGAAACGAGGTCAGTGGCTCAGGAAGGAGATTTGCATCTCTCATTTGGATACCAGGTGTTTAGTAGATGCTCACACTTTGGAAACACAGAATTTGTTTTCTCGCAATTTACATCGCTGAAGTCTGGAAATGCAAAGCTTGCTGTGTATGTGTGTGGGGGGGGGGGGGATAATACTGGTGTCCTGTTGGTGCTTTAAACAGGCAACTGCTCTGAGATATACACCGATCAGCCATAACATTATGATCACTGAGAGGTGAAGTGAATAAGACTGATGATCTCCTCATCATGGCACCTGTTAGTGGGTGGGATATATCAGGCAGCAAGTGAACATTTTGTCCTCAAAGTTGATGTGTTAGAAGCAGGAAAAATGGGCAAGCGTAAGGATTTGAGTGAGTTTGACGAAGGTCCACATTGTGATAGATAGACGACTGGACCAGAGCATCTCCAAAACTGCAGCTCTTGTGGGGTGTTCCCAGTCTGCAGTGGTCAGTATCTATCAAAAGTGGTCCAAGGAAGGAACAGTGGTGAACCGGTGACAGGGTCATGGCCGGTCACGTCTCATTGATGCACGTGGGGAGAGAAGGCTGGCCCGTGTGATCCGATCCAACAGACGAGCTACTGTTGCTGAAATTGCCGAAAAAGTTAATGCTGGTTCTGATAGAAAGGTCTCAGAACACACAGTGCATGACGGATCAGAGCTGTTTTGGCAGCAAAAGGGGGACCAACACAATATTAGGCAGGTGGTCATAATGTTATGCCTGGTCGGTGTAAATAAATATCTTGGCTAAATTTTATAATGTGTTCTCTGTCTCAGATTATATGATGCAGATCCTCAAATAATAGAATCACGATTAAAGAAAATGAGTCCAGCATCGACCCGCGTGACGCACACGTTTTTTAAAATAATAAAAACATTCTTCTTGATCAATATGAACTTGATGTACAGAAATAAGAATACTTGCTGTTTCCGTCCATCAGCACCGTGTTTGCAGCCGTCCCATGAGTCCATCGGTGGCATGTAGACGAGTGTCATAGCAGGTGCTAACAATTTAGTGATTATAATCAAACATTTCTGACATGACCACAACTTCTTTCCCTTGTTGCTCTTTGTTTTTTTTGTTTTTTTAATAGAACAAACTAGGCCACTAATGAGACGATCACAGATCCTCACTCCCCACCACAGAATTCTTTTACAATCTCTGTGACAAAATCTGTCAAGTCTAGCAGCGTCTTAACACGCTTGAGCACGAGGAAGAGAAGAAAAATAATAATGGGGTTATGCTATTTATAGCCTGCTATACCGTGTGGGTCATTTTGCCCTGACCAGAACATAAAAGATTCATGTTTTAGTGTTAGACGTCATTTCCTTTCTCTAGTGGCTGTATTCCTGGAAGCACTGTCTGTTTGATGTTCTGTTTGGTGTGTGTGTGTGTGTGTGTGTGTGTGTGTGTGTGTGTAGAGGGAGGCAGATGGCTCCTGATTCCAAACATGAAAGACACACACACACACAAATGTCAGTTTCTCTCTACCTGTGTCTGATTTGCTGGTTTGAAGGCGTGATCTGAGCAGATAGTCATCACTCACTGATAAAACAACAATAAAGTGCTGCTGTTATTTATCAGGGAGAAATAGGCATCAGGCGCTACCTCATATCTGTCCAGTCAGGAGATAAGAGCTGGAATATTTCTTCCTCGTCCACTCCGGCGGTTATATTATACGGTTTGTATCTGCTTGTGATATTTTGGAATGGGATCTAAAATATAGTCATTTACGTCACAGTGAAGAAGATTGATGAATGAATGCAGGAAACACAGCATGAGCTTTGCACCATGTGACTTTTCTTTCTTCAGATACATACCTGACCACCTGCTCCTGAGAGGTTTTTTTGTTGGCTCTCATGGGATCCAAACCCAGGGCAGTTCCCCTCCAGACCAGTAGATGTCGCAGTCCCCAGAGTTTCAGCGTAACTTCTGGCATCACTTCTGTTCAAAATAGTTTGTCAGAAATGTGTTCGAAATATTCAGACGCTAAATGGTTTTTTTATTCAGTGCAATAGTGCTTTGTTGAACAATGTCATGCCTCTATATAATTCTTTGTACACTTTTCTTTGGATGATTATTATTATTATTATTATTATTATTATTATTATTATTATTATTATCATTTTGGACCTTTAGTTCTCGGATGTACTGGTCTGATGACCCTGACTTGTAATCTTTTGGAATGTGCTCTCACTCTGTTTGCCCTGATTTCTGTCAAAGAGCTTTATAGCATGAATCCTCTCTCCTCTCTCTTCTCTCCTTTCTCCTCTCTCTTCTCTCCTCTCCTCTCTCTTCTCTCCTTTCTCTTCTTTCTCTTCTCTCCTTTCTCTCTTTCTCTCTCTCCTTTCTCTTCTCTCCTCTCTCCTTTCTCCTCTCTCCTCTCTCTTCTCTCCTCTATCTTCTCACTCTTATCTCTTCTCTCTTCTCTTCTCTCCCTTCTTTTCTCCTTCTCTTCTCTCTCCTTTCTCTTCTCTCCTCTCTCTTTTTTTCTCCTTCGCTTCTCTGTTCTCTCCTTTCTCTTCTCTCCCTTCCTTTCTCTTCTCTCCTTTCTCCTCTCTCCTTTCTCTCTTCTCTCCTTTCTCTTCTTTCTCTTCTCTCCTTTCTCTTCTCTCCTCTCTCCTTTCTCCTCTCTCCTTTCTCCTCTCTCCTCTCTCTTCTCTCCTCTATCTTCTCACTCTTATCTCTTCTCTCCCTTCTTTTCTCCTTTCTCTTCTCTCCTCCTTTCTCTTCTCTCCTCTCTCTTTTTTTCTCCTTTCTCTTCTCTCCCTTCCTTTCTCTTCTCTCCTTTCTCCTCTCTCCTTTCTCTCTTCTCTCCTTTCACCTCTCTCCTCTCTCTTCTCTCCTTTCTCCTCTCTCCTTTCTCTCTTCTCTCCTTTCTCGTCTCCTCTCTTTTCTCTTCTCTCCTTCTTCCGCTCTCTTCAGCCGACATGTTCTGAGTCTGATGTGTGACACTGATTCACACCTCATTGCTAATAAAAACCTGGCTCTGGCGGGCTGAGAGCAGTAGAGATAATGGCACACAGAGGACTGCACTGGCCGAGACAGTATCAGTTGTTGGTCAATAAACGAGAACAGTTTAATGTGCAGCACATCGTCGGTTATAACAGGGTTCCCCAACCTTTTTTGTACCATGGACCGGTTTGATACCAGACAATTTTGTTTTCAGTGTGAAATCACGGTTGTTTTCACACTGCACGACTATCTAGCGTAGCATTCAGTCTCTGCTGTGCTCACACTGCACGATGGATCGGCGACAGGAGGTTTCACACTGCATGACTTCACAACAGGAAGAGTCGCCGACAACTCTGTCTGGTCCGCAAACTGTGTTTCACAACCGAACGTACGTGAGAAATAATAAGGAAATAACGCATGATCGCACGTGAGATCAGAGTTCTCGCACGAGACTGGAAATTGAACCCCGCAAAAATTTCACCATCCAAATGGTCTGTGCAGGGAACAAGGATTGTGCGTTCTGCATGATTGAACAAATGAATAATTTTGCAAAGTGCTGCTGCTGATGTGGCTGGTCAAGCAAATGTTTCTGCTTTATTTCTGTTTGATGCTATTGTAAAGCTTATTTATTCTGATATAACTATATTTAAGACATTTTTTCTGCTAAAAACCTATAAACTCTATTAAACTATAATATTGTGCTCCAACCGAAGCCATGCTTGCTGATATTGTGGTCTGTAACTCCTCCTCGAACTGCCCTCTGCCCTGTGTCTTGCTCTCTCATTGGCTGTAGGTCATCGCCGAGGTGTTTTTCAGTCAGAACTCCATTCACACTGCAGGATTTTGAGTCGCCGACAGGTCCAGATATTTAGCATGCAAAATGTTTCACGGACAGTGACTCATCGGCGACTCTCTCAGACGCAGGAGTAAGGCGCGGGCACAAGTGGCATTTTTAAAAAATAAAATACATAGAATTTTAAGTTATATATATCAAATTATAAGTTTATTGTTTCATTGCAGCCCGGTACCAAATGATCCACAGCCCGGTATCGGTCTGCAGCCCGGTGGTTGGGGACCCTGGGTTATAAGATACGTTACAGCTACACTCCATTTGCAGGAGCTGTGCAGTAGAATATGTGTGCTGAATGTGTTTAATCTTTATTTCCTCACTTCCTGTCTGTTTGTGTCTAACATCCTTCACTCTACTGGATCACTTCACAGCACCGATAAAAGTGCCATCCCTCTCTCTCTCTCTCTCTGTCTATCTAAGCTGTCTGTCTGTGTTTGTATGTATGTATGTATCTATCTATCTATATTTATCTATCTATCTGTCTGTCTGTCCGTCTGTCTGTCTGTATCTGTCTGTCTGAATCTAGTTATCTATCTGTCTATCTGTCTGTTCACTCCACTGTTCACTCCTCTCTCTCTCTCTCTCTCTCTCTCTCTCTCTCTCTCTCTCTCTCTCTCTCTCTCTCTCAATCTCTGTCTATCTAAGCTGTCTGTCTGTCTGTCTGTGTTTGTATGTATGAATGTATCTATCTATCTTTACACCAGTGCACCATATGATTCATTTTAAAAAATGTTGTATGTCAAATTGCTTTGGTGTGAGAGTGCTAAAAAAACAACTCAGCATGAGCTGTTATAAGAAAATATCCAACTTCCAGTTACAGTATCTCGGCTTCATCACCCCACTCCACTGTTGATCATTTTCCTATAACCGCACACCCCCAAGTGTTTTATTTCTTACCAATATCATATATCTTAAACGGTTTAGCAGAGCTGTAGCGAGGCCTCCGCATCCACACAGGAGACTGAGAGTGAGTCAGAAATGTTCACATTATCTCCATTACACGTCCAGGTTCAATGAGTCCAGTGCCTCCAACAACAGCGGTGTGTGTCATCAGTTTTCACAATGACCTCTTTAATGTTTTCTATCTCGCTTTATTACTATAACTTAGAACTCCAGTCAGAATTTATGTCGCATGCAGTTAGATCAAATGCTTTCTAGCAGTGTGTGTGTGTGTGTGTGTGTGTCAGTGTATTCGGCATCTGGCTGCATGTGTGTGTGTGTGTGTAGGGAGATGTAATCTATTGACTGGATCCTGTAATATTATCGACCCATTATTTATTGAGGAAGGGAACCAGAGACAGATTGTGTTTGCAGATTTAACACTACTGTATATGGTAGAAGTGTATAATCCCCCCACGTACCACAGGCACAGGAGTTAGTGCTGCTATTATTATTATTATTATTATTATTATTATTATTATTATTATTATTATTATTATTATTATTATTATTATTATTATTATTATTATTATTATTATTATTATTATTATTATTATTATTATTAAGGGGGGCACGGTGGCTTAGTGGTTAGCACATTTGCCTCACACCTCCAGGGTTGGGGGTTCGATTCCTGCCTCCGCCATGTGTGTGTGTAGTTTGCATGTTCTCCCCGTGCCTCAGGGGTTTCCTCAGGGGTTTCCTCCGGGTACTCCGGTTTCCTCCCCCGGTCCAAAGACATGCATTGTAGGTTGATTGGCATCTCTAAATTGTCCGTAGTGTGTGTGTGTGTGTGTGTGTGTGTGTGTGTGTGTGCCCTGCGATGGGTTGGCACTCCATCCAGGGTGTATCCTGCCTTGATGCCCAATGGCACCTGAGATAGGCACAGGCTCCCCGTGACCCGAGAATAGATCGGATAAGCGGTAGAGAATGAATGAATTATTATTATTATTATTAGCATTCATTCTTTCACCGGATTAAGTTATGTAATTAATCATCTTTCAAATGTTCAGAATTATATTTCCATATATACTACATAAAACTGCCAAGTCAAGAATAATAATAATAATAATTTATTTTTATTTATAAAGCACTTTACATTTAAGGCAAATCTCAAAGTGCTACACAAGTAACTTAAACAAAATTAACAGAATAACGTACTCCCATTATTAAGCTTTCCTAAACAGAAAAGTCTTTAACTGTTTTTTAAAACAGTCCACAGTCTGTGGTGCCCGCAAGTTCTCAGGCAGTGCATTCCAGAGCCGTGGAGTGGCTGATGAAAAGGCTCGGTCCCCCATCGTGCACAGTTTTGTCCTGGGGGGGGCAGAGACGGTGGGTATTTGTGGAGCGAAGGTGTCTTGTTGTAGACTGTGGAGTGAGGAGTTCTTTAAGATAGAGTGGGGTGTTTCCATGGATGCACTGGTGGGTGAATAGACAGAGTTTATATTCAATACGGAGGTGGATGGGGAGCCAGTGGAGTGTCCGGAGGATTGGGGTGATGTGCTCATATTTCTGCATCCTCATAAGGATCCTGGCAGCACTGTTTTGAATGTGTTGGAGCTTTTGAAGACTTCTGCCAGAGATCCCAATGAGGAGTGCATTACAATAATCAAGCTTGGAGGAGACAAAGGCGTGGACCAGCCTTTCAGCATCACAGAGGGAAAGGGAGGGGCGGAGTTTGGCTATGTTTCTGAGATGAAAAAACGTAGTTTTACAGAGATGGTGGACATGTGATTCAAATGACAATTGAGGGACAAAGTTGACCCCCAGGTTATTAGCAGAATTTGAGAGAGTAATGGTGTGGCCAGAATAAGAAATACAGGTAATGGGGGAGGAATGGAGCTGGTGGGGGGTGCCAATTAGAAAGGCTTCAGTTTTAGCGCTGTTCAGTTGAAGAAAGTTGATGGAAATTTTGGCGAGGTCGGGTTCAATCTCACATAGAGATGAGTATCATCGGCATAGGAATAGAACGAGACTCCATGCCTGCCAATGATGTGGCCCAATTGGAGCATGTAGATGTTGAAAAGGGTCAGTCCAAGAACCGACCCCTGTGGCACACCACAGCTAACCGAGTGGGGCCGTGATTTGGCATCCCCAAGGGCCACATACTCAACTCTATTTGTGAGATAGGACCCAAACCACTCCAGAGCAGTGCCAGAAAATCCAACTGTATGCTGTAGACGATGAAGGAGAATTTTGTGGTCGACCATATCGAACGTGGCTGTGGGATCCAATAGGATGAAAAGTGATGGGAAGCCCTGGTCAGCGGCCATCAAAAGGTCATTGGTGACCCTGACTAGGGCAGTCTCTGTGCTGTGGGAGGACCGGAAGCCAGATTATATTTTTTCTAGATGGTCCTGAAGCTGGGCTGAGACAACCTTTTCTAGGACCTTTGACAGGAAAGGAAGGTTGGAGATTGGACGATAGTTTGCCATAACTTCAGGATCCAGGGAGGGTTTTTTTAGATGTGGTCTGATTATTGCAATTTTTTATTTTGTTGGAACTTTGCCACTCTGGAGAGAGTAATTAATAATGTCTGTAACAAGGGGACTTATGTCTAAGACATTAGCTTTTACCAGGGCAGTGGGGAGAGGGCCCAAGGTGCATGTTGAGGGTCTCATCCTCTGTATGATACCTACTACGTCTCTCACTGTGGTGACAGAGAACTGTGAGAGACAGCCATCTGGCTTTGATTTAGGCAAATCTAGTATTGGATGGCTGGAGATAGGCAGTGGATAGTATCAACCTTAGTGGTGAAATATGTCAAGAAACTATTGCACTGCTCCTCTGTGAAATTGCTACAAGTGTGATTTTGGGGTCTGAGCAGATGATTTATTATGTGGAAAAGTTGTTTCAAATTGCAGGGATTGGTATTAATTATACTTGAATAATATTGCAATCTGGCAGTGGCAAGTGCTCTGGAGTGTTCTCGATAAGCCATTTTATGGACAGTTAGATTAGTTCAAACAGAGCGGCATTCGAGGGCATGCCCAGCAGTTTTCATGTGACGGAGCTCACTGGTAAACCACGGGGCAGATTTCGAAAAAGTGACCATGCGTAATTTAACAGGAGCGTGGGCCTCAAGAATATTCTGGAGGCCATTGTTGTAATAGTCCACTAATTCACTAACTGAGGATTATTGTTGAACAGTGGACAGATTTTTTATGCCAGCATTTAGATCAGAAGGATTTATGTTTTTCAGAGTTCTGAAATGGAAATGACGTTGTGTCTTGGAATTTGGTGTACATGAAGGAAGATGCATTGTAATGATTTTATGGTCAGAGACACCCAGAAGAAGATCATATAGAGTGTTCAGTGCACAAGTGAGAAGAAATCAAGGAAAAAATGTTGCTCCTGGACATCAGCTTTATGATCCACGTATGATTTACAGGGTGCTGACACAATATACACCGATCAGGCATAACATAATGAGCAGTGACAGGTGAAGTGAATAAGACTGATGATCTCCTCATCATGGCACCTGTTAGTGGGTGGGATATATTAGGCAGCAAGTGAACATTTTGTCCTCAAAGTTGATGTGTTAGAAGCAGGAAAAATGGACAAGCGTAAGGATTTGAGCGAGTTTGATGAAGGGACGAATTGTGATGGCTAGACCACTGGATCAGAGCATCTCCAAAACTCCAGCTCTTGTGGGGTGTTCCCGGTCTGCAGTGGTCAGGATCTATCAAAAGTATCCTTTAAGTCCTGTATCCGTTAAAGTCACACCTCACAATTTAAAGGACTTAAAGGATCTGCTGCTAACATCTTGGTGCCAGATATCACAGCACACCTTCAGAGATCTAGTGGAGTCCATGCTGGAGGGTCAGGGCTGTTTTGGCAGCAAAAGGGGGACCAACACAATATTAGGCAGGTGGTCATAATGCTATGCCTGATCAGTGTAAACAAAGTGCAACAAGAATGAGAAGCATGCAACTATGGGGCATCAGTTGTAAGGAGTAATAGAACGTAAATACTCCCACACAGGGGGCTGGAACTTTGGTCTATTTAGTTTTAGTGAAAATGAAACGTCTGTCAGTGAAATTGGCAGACTCTGTAGTCCAGTTTGGCACTGGAATTGCAGGCAGGTCCTGAATCTTATTGAGGTGGAGGTTCTTGTGTTTATTGATGTAATGATAACTGCTCCTGAGTGTTATTTGTGTTTAATTACATCCGAGGCGACTGATCAATAGAAGTAAATCAGCTCTTATAGTCTTCTGCGTTCGGCTTTTTAATCTCCACAGCCTGCGGTGTTAGGAATTGCAGGAGTAGAGATATAGTGTGTTGGATATGAATTTTTATACATGGATTGCTCAAACAGATAAAAAAAAAAAGGATCTCTCTCTCTCTCTCTCTCTCTCTCTCTCTCTCTCTCGCTCTCTCTCTCTCTCTCTCTCTCTCCCTCTGCCTGTCTCTCACAATAACTCATTAAATAAAACATGTTTTAACAACCGATGTTATGGTTTAATATAAGCAAGATATTAATCCATATTATGAAGAAACGTTTCTATCCTGGTGGGCATGGCCTATTCCAGCATGACCCCGCCCCTATCCACAAAACACAAATAGTTTAACAAGTATGAAAACGATGTAAGTCATATGCTATGGCCTTCACGCTTACCCGATTTTGAATCAGTGCATCTTACTGCGACTCTTTACTCTTTTTTTCCCTTTTCTACAGGAAGATTGACCTTTACGGCCATTAGTCTCAAAGCAATCTGAATGGCGTATCTACATTCCCGAGACAGATTCTAATAAATTATTCATGGGTGTGTCTAACAGAGATAACAGAAACTGAGCGGCTTTACTCAAAGATCTGTCTTTTAGATAGCTGTATAACGTCACAGGGAGCACAAATCTCACTCACTGTGAAAGTGTGACAGAAACAACGCCAACGTCAACGCTCTTTAAAAATAGAACAATGGAACATTAGATGAAAAATAGATATTATAGGCTATATGGCGTATAAAGGAAGTTTGTGAATGCATGACCATCACTTCCATATGTGCTGGTTGAATATCCCGTTCCAGATTTATTCACTTTTCTGGGAAGACTTTTACTATCTCCAGATGTTGGAGTCACTGTTGGGATTAGTGCTCATCCATCTATAAGAGCATTAGTGAGATCAGATACTGAATCTAGCCATGGGGGTCACAGTCCAGTGACTTCTGTGCTGGTCCCAAGCCCGGATAAATAGAAAGGGTTGCGTCAGGAAGGGCATCCGGCATAAAACATTGCCAAATATAACCATGCGAATCGTCAGTACGAATTTCATACCGGATAAGTCGAGGCCCAGGTTAACAACGACCGCCATCGGCGCCGTTGACCCACAGGGCGCCGGTGGAAATTGGGCTACTGTTGGTCGAAGAAGTAGAGGAATGTTGAATGTTGTTAGTGGTTATGCCCCACAGGTATGTTGTGAGTTAGAGGAGAAAGAGAGATTCTGGAGTGAATTAGATGAGGTGATGGAGAGTATTCCCACGGGTGAGAGAGTGGCGATAGGAGTGGAATTTAATGAACATGTTGGTGAGGGGAACGGAGGTGATGAGGAGGTGATGGGCAAGTTTGGAGTTAAGGAAAGGAACCTTGAAGGACAGATGGTAGTGGACTTTGCTAAGAGGATGGACATGGCTGTGGTTAACACTTATTTTCAGAAGAGGGAGGAGCATAGAGTGACTTACAAGAGTGGAGGTAGGAGCACACAGGTAGACTACATCCTATGTAGAAGAGGCAATCTGAAAGAGATTAGTGACTGTAAAGTAGTAGTGGGAGAGAGTGTAGCCAGACAGCATAGGATGGTGGTGTGTAGGATGACTTTGTTGGTCTGTAAGACGAAGAGGTCAAAGATAGAGATAGAGAAGAAAACCAAGTGGTGGAAGCTGAAAAAGGAGGAATGTTGTGAGGAATTTAGACAGAAGTTGAGGCAGGCTCTGGGTGGTCAGGTAGTGCTGCCAGATGACTGGGAAACTACAGCAGAAGTGATCAGGGAGACAGGGAGAAAGGTGCTGGGTGTGTCATCTGGAAAGAGGAAAGAAGATAAGGAGACTTGGTGGTGGAATGAGGAAGTTCAGGATAGTATCCAGAGGAAGAGGTTAGCCAAGAAGAAGTGGGACATGGACAGGACAGAAGAGAACAGACAGGAATACAAGGAGTTACAGCGCAGAGTGAAGAGGGAGGTGTCTAAGGCCAAGCAGAAGGCATATGACGAGTTGTGCACTAGGTTAGACACTAGAGAAGGAGAGAAGGACTTGTACAGGTTAGCTAGGCAGAGGGATCGAGATGGGAAGGATGTGCAGCAAGTTAGTTATTAAGGATAGAGATGGAAGGGTGCTCACAAGTGAGGAGAGTGTACAGAGGAGATGGAAGGAGTACTTTGAGAAGCTGATGAATGAGGAAAATGAGAGGGAAAAAAGAGTAGAAGGGGTGAACTCTGTGGAACAGAACGTAGATAAGATTAGAAAGGATGAAGTCAGGAAGGCTTTGAAGAGGATGAAAAGTGGAAAGGCAGTTGGTCCTGACAACATCCTGGTGGAGGTCTGGAAGTGTCTGGGAGAGGCAGCAGTGGAATTTTTAACTAGTTTGTTCAACAGGGTTTTAGAGAGTGAGAGAATGCCTGAGGAATGGAGAAGAAGTGTGTTAGTGCCAATCTTGACGTGACGTGCAGAGTTGCAGCAACTATAGGGGGATAAAGTTGATGAGCCATACAATGAAGCTATGGGAAAGAGTAGTGGAAGCTAGGTTAAGGAAGATAGTGGAAATTTGTGAGCAGCAGTATGGCTTCATGCCCAGAAAGAGCACAACAGATGCAATTTTTGCTCTGAGAATTTTTATGGAGAAGTATAGGGATGGTCAGAAGGAGTTGCACTGTGTGTTTGAGACTTGGAGAAAGTGTATGACAGGGTGCCAAGAGAAGAGCTGTGGTACTGTATGAGGAAGTCAGGAGTAGCAGAGAAGTATGTCAGAGTGGTGCAGGACATGTATGAGAGGAGCAGGACAGTGGTGAGGTGTGCTGTAGGTCAGACAGAGGAGTTCAAAGTGGAGGTGGGACTGCATCAGGGATCGGCTCTGAGCCCCTTCCTGTTTGCTATAGTGATGGACCAGTTGTCAGAGGAGGTCAGACAGGCGTCTCCTTGGACGATGATGTTTGCAGATGACATTGTGATCTGTAGTGAGAGCAGGGAGCAGGTGGAGGAAAGCCTGGAGAGGTGGAGGTTTGCGCTGGAGAGAAGAGGAATGAAAGTCAGTCGTAGTAAGACTGAGTACGTGTGTGTGAATGAAAGGGAGGGAAGTGGAACAGTAAGGTTACAGGGTGAAGGGGTGAAGAAGGTACAGGAGTTTAAGTACTTGGGGTCAACAGTCCAGAGTAATGGAGAGTGTGGGAAAGAGGTAAAGAAGCGAGTGCAGGCAGGTTGGAATGGGTGGAGAAAGGTGTCGGGAGTTCTGTGTGATAGGAAAATATCAGCGAGAATCAAGGGGAAGGTGTACAGGACAGTGGTGAGACCGGCCATGCTGTATGGTTTAGAGACAGTGTCACTGAGGAAGAGACAGGAGTCAGAGCTAGAGGTAGCAGAGCTGAAGATGTAGAGGTTCTCTTTGGGAGTGACAAGATTGGACAGGATTAGGAACGAGTACATCAGAGGGACAGCTCATGTTGGACGTTTGGGGGACAAAGTTAGGGAGGCCAGATTAAGATGGTTTGGACATGTTCAGAGGAGGGAGAGTGAGTATATTGGTAGGAGAATGTTGGACATGGAGCTGCCAGGCAGGAGGCAAAGAGGAAGGCCAAAGAGGAGGTATATGGATGGAATTAATGAGGATATGAAGCTAGTGGGTGCAAGTGTTGAGGATGCAGAAGATAGGGATAGGTGGAGAGAGATGATTCGCTGTGGCGACCCCTGAAGGGAAAAGCCGAAAGAAGAAGAAGAGTGAGATCAGACACTGATGTTGTAAGAGTGAGAAGGTCTGGGGTTCAGTTTATTCCAAAGGTGTTCAGTGGGGTTGAGTCAGAGTCAGGGCTCTGTGCAGGACACTCGAGTTCCTCCACTTCAACCTAAACACAGCATGTCTTCATGGAGCTCTGTGCTTTGTGCACAGAGGCATTGTCATGCTGAAAAGGGGTTCGAGTCTCTTAATTCCAGGAAAGGGAAATTGTAAAACAACAGCATACAAAGGCATTCTGTACAAATTGTGTGCTTTCAACTTCGTCCCAGCAGTTTGTGGAAGAACCAGGTATGGGTGTGATGCCCACAAATATTTGTGGGCATCACATGATAGTGAGATGTGGCCTGAATCAGTGCTCACTGCGCTATCCCATAATGCACTGGGACTGACATGAGAGCTTTCAGAATCAAATATGGCAGAAGGCTCTTTTTGGGTTGTCTCTTTTTAACTGCTAAATGTATCTCCTTGTGGCTAAACCGCACTGGTTTAACAACACCTGAATTTTAGTGTGTGTTTTAGAAAAATAAACATTTTTTGCAGTTAATCTGACTTTTTAGGTCACATGACAATGGCAACATTGCGGATGTAGTATGTCCAGGATGTATTCATGCTTCACACTTATATTGATCAGTAGTAGCTACTGAATCGAATGCAGTGTGTACTGTCACAGTGTGTGATTTTTAGGGGTTGCTTGAATTTGCTTCAGGTGTTAATCATTAAGTCAGGAATAAAATTCAATTAAATTCAGCTCCATTTTATTTGTATAGTGCTTTAAACAGTGGACCTGGTCTCAAAGCAGCTTTACAGAACAACATAAATATAGAAAAAAGAGTTCAAGATTAATATTAGGCTTATATTTAAATTTATTTGGATTTATTCCTAATGAGCAAGCCTGAGGCAAAACCTTGAGAGGAACCAGACTCAAAAGGGAGCCTCATCCTCATTTGGGTGACACCCGAGAGGGTGAATCATAAATTATTGTAAACACCAAAGATGTGATTATAAATAATGTCCTTTCTACAGTCATATACAGTCAGTTGGAGTTATGTAACCAGGAGCTTCTTAGCAATTCATAAATTAGCTCAACATCTGAGTTCATTATAGATTTAACACCAACTCCTCCATGCTGAAGCTTTCAGATGCTCCATGATGGAGATACAGCATATGCAGATTGTTATTCTGTGTATTGATTAGGAGGTCCTAAGTCCTCCTAATTGTTGTCCTCAAAGCCCCTAAGTCTCCTGTTGTCCTCAAAGTCCTCATGGGGTTGGCATCTTCTCGAAGAAATTTTCATGAAGCGGAACACAACTGGAGCTGGTACATCTCTAGATGCCTCGGGATCCTTGCGGGGTTGGTCTCAAAAACTATGTCCATTCTTATCGTGAAGCATGGCTGTGGGTGTAGGGTTTTCTTTCCATTCAAACAGGAGCCACCTGATTGCACCTCTTTAATCATCAGTTGATATTGGCTTTCAGTAGACTGCAAGTCAGGTGTTTCTTCTGCTTGGTTGGAATGAAACCCTCTACCCACACCAGCCCTTTCAGGATAAATTGAACAGCTCTGGAATAAAACATGACGATATGTGGAAACTTATGTCCCCAAACTGTAACACTGAGATCTGGTGCTTTATAAGAATCAGACATCAAACTGCATCTTTTCTTCACAATCTTCTCTAAAAATTTTGTATAATACATTCATTCAGATGCTAACACACACAGCTGACTAGCACAGCGCTAACAGTAAAGGGAGCCGGATGCTTTTAACCGAAGTTAAAAAAGCTTTTAGAGATGCAGCAGCAGCTTTTTAAAGCTCAGTGTGGACACGTGGACAGTTCACAGAGGACTTTTGTGGTGCAGCACAGCCTGTTTTTGGAATCATGAAGTGGCAGTGTGTGTGTGTGTGTGTGTGTGTGTGTGTGCGTGTGTGTGTTTGAATGTAGACTGTGGCTCCAAAAACCTCAGGCTTTTCTTCCAAAATCCTTCAAGCCTTCCCACACACACACACACACACACACACACACACACGCACACACACACACACACACACACACACAGAGAGAGAGACTTTGTGCCTCTCTGAAGCAACTATGTTAGTGTGTGTAGCTTAAGCCTTAACACTACATATGAAGCTGAGCAGCTGTTTTGGCTGATTTTTGTCGCGTCACTCTGAAGGCTTTTACTTTTCGGATTTATGTGAAAAGCATGGTGTGGACCTTAGTGAAGGACGTGGAGACTCTGTTTCTCCGTAGCGGCCGTTTCATTCTGGACATTTTGCTTTGGGTGATGAGAAAATGCTACGTCCAGATGATGATGTCATGCTTGCACACCTGCTCTTACCTGCGTCAGGTGTATCAGGTACAGCGGAGGTTTTTAAGATGATAAAAAAAATAGTGATGGAACATTTTCAGAGATGAAAGGGAAGTTAACATGTTAATACGGGTTATGATCAATTCAACAGCTTAAAGAAATGTTTAATCGTATTCCAAATGTCAATTAATTAACACTTGATATCACAAGGTTAGTTCTTAATTCTGAACTACAGCTATGAGCCTGGTGTCGCTAACAAGGAAGTAGCCATCTGTCAAAGCCACCAGTTTAGCAGCTTTTGTGGTTTCTGACACAGTATGACACACTGTATAAAAATGGACAAAACAATGTCACAGACCTTAAGAAAAAACACCATCTGGAGTTGAAACACTTTCTACCTCGATATATAAGTGACATCCCTACAATAAAGCAAACAAATCCTCAAAATACACTATATTGCCAAAAGTTTTGGGACACCCCTACAAATCATTGAATTCAGGGGTTGGGCTCGGCCCCTTAGTTCCAGTGAAAGAAACTCTTAATGCTTCAGCATACCAAGACATTTTGGACAATTTCATGCTCCCAACTTTGTGGGAACAGTTTGGGGATGACCCCTTCCTGTTCCAACATGACTGCACACCAGTGCACAAAGCAAGGTCCATAAAGACATGGATGAGTGAGTTTGGTGTGGAGGAACTTGACTGTCCTGCACAGAGTCCTGGCCTCAACCCCATAGAACACCTTTGGGATGAATTAGAGTGGAGATTGCAAGCCAGACCTTCTCATCCAACATCAGTGCCTAACCTCACAAATGCACTTCTAGAGGAACGGTCAAAAATTCCCATAAACACACTCCTAAACCTGGGAGCATGAAATTGCCCAAAATGTCTTGGTATGCTGAAGCATTAAGAGTTCCTTTCATTGGAACTAAGATGCAGAGCCCAACCCCTGAAAAACAACACCTGAATGCAATGATTTGGAGGGGTGTCCCAAAACTTTTGGCAATATAGTGTAAATATACACCACTTCTCTAATCCGATCAGAATTTGTTGATTTATTTTCCGTCAGTTGTTCCAGCTGAAAAGCAAATCAATAATCGTATAAAATGTGAAATTTTATTGCTTTTCTGAAAGGAATTGTTTAACATTGATGGAAGGAATCTCCATTGTCAGTACTTCGTTCAAACATAAAGTGATGTTATCTCTGAAAATCTCCACTCACTGAACCGTGAAGTGGCCAGCAGGCATTCTGAGTACTGGTTGCCATGGTAATAACGTTTTTTAGTGGGCGGAGCAAGTATCAGTTTTCTTGCAGCTAAAATGAAAAGTTCTGGAGGGACATTTGGTGTTTGTTTTATGTTAATAACTCATATCATATGAGATGAAAAAGAAGCAGTGTGTTCTTCGCTACGGATCACGTGACCTCTACTGTCTGCATTCCTATTGGTAGTCACTCCATATTTGCATAAACTTTTCTCAACCAGACACGGTACTCCGGTTTCCTCCCCTGGTCCAAAGACATGTATTGTAGGTTGATTGGCATCTCTAAATTGTCCGTAATGTGTGATTGCGTGAGTGAATGAGAGTGTGTGTGTACCCTGTGATGGGTTGGCACTCCGTCCAGGGTGTATCCTGCCTTGATGCCCAATGACGCCTGAGATAGGCACAGGCTCCCCGTGACCCGAGAATAGATCGGATAAGTGGTAGAGAATGAATGAATGAACATGTCCTTCATGAATACATAAAAAGTACAAATTGACAAAGTATAATAGAAATAATACACTTGGTGATTATGGAAAATAATCAACTCTATTAATTTTCCTCTAACAGCGTAGTGCTTCTATCAGATTTAGCTGTAGAAAGTAAAGAGAGAGAAAAAAAACGTTAGAACTTGCATGAATATGCAGGTGTAAAACATTTTGGCACCGTTTTTCATAGATCGTCTGTAGACCATCTTATTCCAAGCTTCTTCTTTTTTTCTCCTCACAGATGACGGAGGGACGTATGTGTCAGGTTCAGCTTCTGGACAACAGAAAACTGGAGCTGCTGGTTCAGGTGAGACTGAAAAAAACTCAAAAACATACCACACTGAACAGGTCTAAAGAGATGCTTAAGTTGACAGTTTTACTTTACCAGGAAATAAACACTAAGCTACAATCTCGCTGAGAAGCATGAAGACATTAATTCATAATTCTATGTTTTAATACAGAAAAAAAACAACTCAACGACATCACCAAACAAGTGCACTCCCTTTTAATAAAGCACTCATCTAGAGTCTTATTACAGTCTGGGAGTGGACAATGGAGAGGTCTTTAAGTGGGAGAAAACTTTATGTATTTGAAAACTTTTGACTTTTAGGGAGTTTGTATGTATCTGGCTCGTTTGGAGCGTTCGTTTCAGATCCTGGTTTGTTTAGACACACGTGAACTCATATCCGCACAACTCTTGAGCAGTTCACCTATTATGAGAAAGTAATCTTATGCAATGGACCAACAAGCCAACTTGAGCAGCAATGCATGATGGGATCTGCGTGTTACGTATGACATGAACATGAAGCACAGGTTGATCTGATTGTGATGATGAACTCTGGGTCCTAGCAACTGAAAAACAAAGCAAACCACTTCATTTTAAAAAAGATGAAACCTAGATTTCTGCTCAAACTGATCAAATATTTTTTTTTAAAAATGACACAATAAGGTCTCAGTGCTGCTGCTGAATCTCCGTCTTGATGGATGACATTATGAGCAGAGTCCCAGAACATTGAACAGACGAACTCTGACCAACGAGAGGACAGTTTCCTCACGTGTGATTTCCATAAGCACATTTTGGTACCAAACCGTTTCAAACAAAAATCACAGATCTACATGTCTGAAAACAGCCTTAGTGTATTTCCTCTGTCTTTTATTTCCCCTCCCATCTGCACATCCTGAACAAAATTCACATCCATCTGGATTCAGGAAAATCAGGAAAACAGTTCATGTTTAATATCCACAGTACCATGAATAGAAATGAAATGAAACAAATGCTGGGACTCACAAAAGGCGTTTTTGTTTACCCGTAGCCCAAGCTGTTGTCCCGTGAGCTTCTGGATTTAGTCTCGTCTCACTTCAACCTGAAAGAGAAAGAGTACTTCGGCTTCACCTTCGTTGACGACACGTAAGCGACCACTGAATTATACAGAATCATGAAACAAACCTGCGTGAGAAAAGTGTTATATGTAAACAAAAGCATGATTTGTGTTAATATTGTTATTATTATTATTATTTGGAAAAGTGGTAATAGAAACAGAACCTGGAAATAAATCAAAAGAGCTATGGCATGATGAAACTAGCTAGCTAGCTCTGATCATTCTAGACAGCACACTCACATGCTAATGACTTTGGAAACCATTTTGAAAAATGTGCGAACGTGTTGCTTGTTAAATTGTTCAAACTTCTCATCGTTGCTCTGCCTGCAACGTTGAGGAAAATCCATAGACGACCATATTGTAAGCTATTAAAATGATAGTACTCACATCTTGTGATGTGAACGTTACGATCCACAAATCCGTCAGATTTCCCACAGTCCTTTGCTTTCCTAGTGGCCAGTGTAGATGGCTGCAGTTGGACCGCAGAGTATTGGAACATGACTTTTCCAAGAAGACTGGACCCATCGCTGTCAACTTCCTGGTTAGGTCTGTACTCATTTTTTCAAGTTCTTTTAAGTTTTGTTTTTTATTTATTTATTTATTTATTTATTTATTTATTTATAATAAAATCCAGGTAGTGTTCCATGCAGAACTCTACACAGGCTCTGTCTCTGTGTAAAATAATAAATGTATAAAACAATTCATTCTTCCATCATGAAAATAAAGAAAGCAAGCGTCTGATGTCTGAGGAAATATGAATGCTTCTCTGTAGCATAGAAACGTCGTCGTTGATGAATGAACTGACATTTGGAAAATTTCTCTGCACTTTAAATGTCCACTCGAGGCTGGCGTTCCTGAAAGTGCTGACCTCAGCTAGCCTCTCCTCAGCGCCTTATTGGTTTTTAATGAAATATGAACGTGCCATTTTCTGCCTCACAGGTTTTACATTGAGACCATTTCTCTGCTGAAGGAGCACACGACTGTGGAGCTGTTCTTCCTCAACGCTAAAACTGGCATCTATAATGTACGTTCCTAACGTCTCACATCACTCCCCCAACCTGTACTCCACACTCCGTCCCGTCCCAAACATCTGCAGTCCATCAATAATTCAAAAACAAGATATTTAGCAGGCATGCTTTCTGTTCAATCTGTTGTATATCAGCTACAGAAATGTATACAGTTTTATATAGCAGTGTTTATACTGAAATGGGAATTGACACAGTCTCACAGTCTGCATGATTTTTCTGGTACTTTTAGGACATTTCGTCTCATAACCTTACATGTAGGAGAGCCTACAGTGCATGTAATCACATTTAAAAGTCTATAAGGCATTTTCTCTCCTTTTCAATGTGTAGAGCATGTGATTGCATTAGCTTGCACCTATAGGGCACTTCATTTTATTTTCTCAAGTCAATGTGAATATAGGGCAAGTAATTACATTAGCAAGCACCTATAGGGCACTTTATGTCATTTTCTCACATGTCAGCCCCTGTAGGCACTTCAGTTTATTTTCTCACATGTGGGGGAGCCTATAGGGCATGCAATTACATTATCTAGCACCTATATGGCACTTCATTTCATTTTCTTACATGTCAAGGTGCCTATAGGACAAGTAATTACATTATCAAGCACCTATAGGGCACTTTGTCATTTTATCACATGTCAAGGTACCTATGGGGCATGTAATCACATTATCTATCACCTATAAGGCACTTCAATTCATTTTCCCACATGTCAAGGTGCCTATAGGACAAGTAATTACATTATCAAGCACCTATAGGGCACTTTGTCATTTTATCACATGTCAAGGTACCTATGGGGCATGTAATCACATTATCTATCACCTATAAGGCACTTCAATTCATTTTCCCACATGTCAAGGTGCCTACAGGGCATGTAATCACTTTACCCAACACCTATAGGGCACTTCAGTTTATTTTCACATATGTGGGGGAGCCTATAGGGCATGTAATTACATTATCTCTCACCTATAAGGCACTTCATTTTATATTCTCACATGTCAAGGTGCCTATAAGGCATGTAATTACATTATCTAGCACCTATCGGGCACTTAAATTTATTTTCTCACATGTGGGGGAGCCTATAGGGCATGTATTCAATTTATCTATCAGATATAGGGCACTTAATTTCATTTTCTCCACTTGGGGCAGTTTATTATGTTTGTTCAGAAAACACTGTATGAGCCCTAAAGAGCATTGTATCATTAAAAGGCAACCTAAAAGGCACTTCTTTATGTTTCCTCATATGAACAGGTGTCCCTAGGGAGCATTTCATCCCTCGTTTCACACATGTAGGGAACTCGACAGGTCACTGTATCTTATTTTCTCCACTTGATGGGAGGCATTTTATAATTTGTTATCTAGCATTGGATCACCCTAGAGGGCACTTTCAATGTTTCTTAAGTGCTCCAATGACTGAAATAATTCAAAAATAAATGATAAATGTTATGTCACAATGTTTTGTACACCTGCTGAGTATTATAATAATAATAATAATAATAATAATAATAATAATAATAATAATAATAATAATAATAATAATAATAATAATAATAATAATGCAATGTTTTTGTGTTTGAAATGCATGGTGTTTTAACCCGCAGGGTGACATTGAGGTGGAGAGTGAACTGGTTTTCAAATTGGCTGCTCATGCTCTCCAGGTACGAAACACACTCTCTTTAATATTCTCTTCCTGCTCTTATTAATTATCACTGAATTAAAGTAATTATTTCAATTTCACAGGAAGCTAAAGGAGATTATACAAGGTAAGAAAAAAAATTCAGCACTGAGTTGTATGTTTGTTGTGTTGCACATACTGATGTGTGTGTGTGTGTGTGTGTGTGTGTGTGTGTGTGTGTGTGTGTGTGTGTGTGTGTGTGTGGTGCCCTGTGATTAGCTGCCTTGTCTCTGGTTGTTTTGCCAGGATATCTTTCAGAACTAGTGGAATTGATGTTTCAGTGTTTTTCTGTTGAATCATTTCCTATTGTTGTGTGATTTCAGTGATGAGGCCACCAGAGAGGATTTAAAGAAACTCCCAACTTTGCCAACGAAAGTGCTGAAGGAGCATCCATCTCTGGCATACTGGTACTGAAAGAGCATCACATTAATGAAAACACACACAAACACATACATACACACTCTTGATCACCTGATATTCTTTATACTGCGATTAAAGTATTGGCACCCATGCTGTAGCTAATCTCTTGTAATGTCAGCTGCCATTTGTACTTTTAGTTTGTGCACAGTCTTCTTTATAAAGTAAGATGAGAGTATTTGCACATAAAGTATTACCTTTATGCAGCCTGATATACTGGTTTGCATTTTATATCATTTAAATACGGCCATAAAGTAGATCTTTATCGGTGAGTGGAGATGAATAAAGGAACGTTTCTACTGACATGCCGTCAAGTGTGTGTGTGTGTGTGTGTGTGTGTGTGTAAGAGAGAAAGTGAGAGGGGCGGGGTGTCGTCACATTCCCACATTCCTCTGCAGCCTGAGCATATCTATCTATTGCTAATGTGTCACGATGTCTGTGTCTCTGTGCAGTGAGGAGAGAGTGATTGAGCAGTATAAGCTGCTAAAGGGTGTGTCCCGAGGACAGGCCATAGTACAGTAAGTGTACACACACACACACACACACACACACACACAGATAGTAAATATAAGGGGGAATATAACTGTCTATCATGAGTTGTGCTTTTTTATTATTTTTTATGTGGGGGAGCCTATATGGCAGTTCATCAAATTTTATTACATATGGGGGAGCCTATAGGGCACATAATTTCATTTTCTTGCATGTGGGGGAGCCTATAGGGCACTCCATTTTATTTTATTATATATGAGGGAGCCTATAGGGCATGTCATCACATTTCTCACAAGGAGAAGGGAGCCTATAGGGCACTTCATCACATTTTCTTTACATGTAGGAGATCCTAGAAGGCACATTATCAAATTTTCTTACATATTAGGGAGCCTAAAGGGCATTTCATTTCATTTTGTTGCATGTAGGGGAGCCTATAAAGCACTTCATCTTATTTCCCTGCATGTAAGGGAGCCTAAAGGCAGTCCATTTCATTTTCTTGCATGTAGGGGAGCCTATAGAGCACTTTGTTTTTATTTTCCTGCATGTAGGGGAGCCTATAGGGCAGTCCATTTCATTTTCTTGCATGTAGGGGAGCCTATAGGGCAGTCCATTTCATTTTCTTGCATGTAGGGGAGCCTATAGGGCACTTCTTTTATTTTCCTGCAGGTAAGGGCATCTATAGGGCATTTCATCACATTTCTCACAAGTAAAAGGGAGCCTATAGGGCACTTCATCACATTTTCCCACATGTAGGAGAATCCAGAGGGCACTTCATCACATTTTCTCACTAAGCAGCACTTCACATTTTTTCCACTTGAAAGGCAAACTAAAGGACACTTCTTTCAGTTTCCTCAGATGTACAGGGATCCCTAGAGGGCACTTTATCTCATTAAAGCTTCATAATGGGGAGGCTTTTCATTGTTTACTGTATGTGTTCAGAATGAATGTGTGATGTTTGTCTCAGTGAATCTACTACCGAGAAAGCCTTCAGAGTGATAACTGCGAAACCATAATCATGTGTTATCTTCTCCACAGTTAAGTGCTTACATAAACACAGCTGTCGGTTGTGCACTCAGACTCTTGGCTGCTGTGTGTTACAGGTATTTAACACTGGTCGAGTCGCTGCCTACATACGGAGTGCACTATTATGAAGTGAAGGTAATAAATAAACACAGTACGGGGAAGTAAGTATTCAGACACTGACTTGCAGTGGGTGGTAATGTTTGCGTACACATATCTAACAAAATTTTCTCTTACTTGCACCAAGATAAAGTATTGGCACCCAAAACCTTTTGTACAGCAATATGCACCTCAAAGCATTTGACAAAACTCTTCTGGAATAAATATACTCCGGTCAGGTGAAACAAATAGATTTTTTTTTCATATGTTCGGAAAGGGGGGGGGCACGGGGGCCCTTAGTGGTTAGCACGTTTGCCTCACACCTCCAGGGTTGGGGGTTCGATTCCTGCCTCCGCCATGTGTGTGTGGAGTTTGCATGTTCTCCCCGTGCCTCGGGGGTTTCCTCCGGGTACTCCGGTTTCCTCCCCCAGTCCAAAGACATGCATGGTAGGTTGATTGGCATCTCTAATGCGATGGGTTGGCACTCCGTCCAGAGTGTATCCTGCCTTGATGCCCTATGACGCCTGAGATAGGCACAGGCTCCCCGTGACCCGAGTGTAGTTCGGATAAGCGGCAGACAATGAATGAATGAACGAATGAATGAATGTTCGGAAAGACAAGCGTTGCATGTTGTGTGTCAGAACAGACCCACAGTAGCTTCAACTCTGTAAACGGGATTGGAGCATTACATTTCATTAAAGGAAGCATGAAATATAATCCAAAGAAACCTAATCTGGAGAGACTATGGATATTTCAAAAAGATAAGGACCGACAGTGACGACAAAGACAGTGAATATAACACTTGACCGGATATACTAATTGCACTGAAAGTATATTAAATAACAAAAATAACAGTGCTTACTTCCTCTCACTGGAACAACAATACTTGAGGATACGTGAGGATCATCATGACCATCACAATGACTGCAAAGTTTGCTTTTTTTGCCAGTTTAGTTTCCCTGTCTAACATTTATCATAAATTTATATGTATTTTGAATTTTTTTCAGGATAAACAGGGAAATGCCGGGGGTGGTTTCGGGATCAGCTAAAAGGGGGATCGGTCAATATGACATTCAGGATAAAGTCAAACCTCGACGGGTGAGACAGAATATTTTATTTTTATAACTGCAGTTTTTTTTATTTCATATGCATTCAACGTTACACATATTATAGAAAATAGAGATATATTTTCATCTGCCGTGCACAGCCTGTGTGTGTGTGTGTGTGTGTGTGTGTCACATGATCACACAACACACCCTATAGCACTGCAGGATGGCTGTGTTACAGCATGCCGTACTGCTGGAGGGTGTGTTAATGTGCTGAGGAGGTGAATCAGTGTGTTTTTACAGCAGGAAACATGCTAAATACTCTAGTATTCGTCATCACTAATATTTTAAGAGAGCTTCTTAAATAATCGTTCATCTGTTTGGCCGAGAGGGAAAAAATATATTACTGCACACACACACACACACACACACACACACACACACACAAAAGACACACACACACAGACATGAACAGTGAGACAGATAGATAGATACACTGTCAGATATAGAGACATTTGGAAGTTTGGATACACAAATAGACAGAAAGATAGACAGAAAGGAAAACAGATGGATAGACAGGCAGACAGAGAGGAATTGTAGAAACAGACAGATGGATACACAGACAGACAGAGAAACAGACAGATGGATACACAGACAGACAGAAAGACATACAGATTTATACACAGACAGACAAAGAGACAGACAGATGGATACACAGATAGATAGAGAGAAAAAAATTTTGGGATACAAAAATAGACAGAAAGACAGACAGAAAGGAAAACAGATGGATAGACAGGCAGACAGAGAGGAATAGAGAGAAACAGACAGAGGGATACACAGACAGACAGAGAAACAGACAGATGGATACACAGACAGACAGAAAGACATACAGATTTATACACAGACAGACAAAGAGACAGACGATGGATAGACAGACAGAGAAACATGCAAATGGGTACACAGACAGACAGAGAGACAGACAGATGGATACACAGATAGATAGAGAGACAAAAATTTGGATACACAAATAGCCCAGAAAGACAGACAGATGTATACAGAGACAGACAGAGAGGAATAGAGAGAGGCAGACAGATGGATACAAAGACAGACAGAGAGACAGACAGATGGATACACAGATAGAAAGAGAGACAAAAAGATGGACACACAGACAAACAGAGAGACAGACAGATGGATATACAGACAGACTGACAAATGGATACACAGAGAGACAGACAGATGGATACACAGACAGACAGATACACAGACAGACACACGGATACACAGTCAAATACACAGAGGGACAGACAGAGGGCTACACAGACAGACAGAGAGGAATAGAGAGAGACAGACAGGTGGATACAAAGACAGACAGAGAGACAGACAGAGGGATACACAGATAGAAAGAGAGACAAAAAGATGGACACAGACAAACAGAGAGACAGAGGGGATACACAGACAGACAGACAGATGGCTATGCAGACAGACAGACAAATGGATACACAGAGAGACAGACAGATACACAGACAGACACACGGATACACAGTCAAATACACAGAGGGACAGACACAAACACATGCTCGGAAAAAGAGACAGATTCCTATGCAGACAGACAGACACACACACACACACACGCAGACTCAGACAGACACCTGGATAGACAGACAATTGATAAAATTTTGATGAAAACACACAAAAACACACACACACACACACACACACACACACACAAATAGGCTTCTAGCTCTTTTATAACTGTTCAGAATGGAACACTTTGTTTTAAAATTTTTATATAAAGCTGACATTGTTTACTGCAATTTTTTAATAATAATATGCCATATTAGTCAGTTTTAATTCATCATAAATGTAAACTCTGGGGTGCTAGTAAAGTAGAGAGAGAGAGAGAGAGAGAAGAGAGAGAGAGAGAGAGAGAGAGAGAGAGAGGGGAGAGAGAGAGAAAAGATTTGAAGAGAGGGGGAGAGAGAGAGAGAGAGAGTGAGAGAGAGAGAGAGAGAGAGAGTGGAGAGAGAGGGAGAGAGAGAGAGAAGAGAGAGAGAGTGAGAGAGAGAGGGAGAGAGAGAAAAGTGAGGGAGAAAAGGAGAGAGAGAGAGAGGGAGAGAGAGGGGGAGAGAGAGGGAGAGAGAGAGAGAGAGAGAGAGGGGGAAAAGAAAAGGAGAGAGAGGAGGAGAGGAGAGAGGAGGTGAGGGGAAAGAGAGAGGGGAGAGGAGAGAGAGGAGAGAGGGGAGAGAGGAGAGAGAGAGAGAGAGAGAAAAGAGAGAGGAGAGAGGGGAGGAGAGAGAGAGAGAGAGAGAGAGAGAGGGGGTGAGAAAAGAGAGGGAGAGAGGGGAGAGAGAGGGGAGAGGGAGAGAGGGGAGAGAGGGGGAGAGAGAGAGAGGGAAAAGAGAGAGAGAGGGAGAGAGAGAGAGAGAGAGAGGAGAAAAGGAGAGAGAGAGAGGGGAGAGGGGGAGGTTTTTGGGGGGGCGGTCGGGGGCTTTTGGTATACCTTAAGGCTACTTTTAAACCTGATAAGACCTGCTGAGGGCAAACAGCACATACAGCAGCCTCTAAAACCATACGACGCAATGGATTTTGGATTTTATTTTGGAATACAACAAAATATATAAGTAAGAACATTATTTTTTGACTATATTAACTACACCGAGACTGAAACATAAAAGCTTAGAGCAATATATTATTATTAAAGTAGGCAAAGGTCATGTTTAAAAAAAAATACATTAAAAAGAATAATAAATAAATAAATAAATAATAATAGTGTAATACTGCTCTTAATTCTTAAAATAACCCTTTATTTATTTATTGAGGACTTGGTAAATGAAAATAGTACATTGTCTATTTAATTAAAATGTAATTAACATTATGTTTAAATGTATAAATAATTATAAGAGTATGTCACTATATGCTACTTTACTGTATAGAAAAAAAATTGATTTCTATACTGAAAGGAACGTGTTTAAAAATATACACCAGACGATATCATGGCTTGAGAAACGTGTCTTGTTAAAGTTTAAATACATCAGAAATTTCCCCACCAATTTAGGGCATCCGATAGAAATATATTGTGCGCTGCTCATCATGAGGTTGACTGGTCAGAAGATTTTAGTTCATTTTCTATCAAAAATCAGCTCACAGGTTTATATTAGTGACCTCGTTTTAGTCGTTTCTATAGCAAAAACCTTACACAGAGACTCTACACAATAATGTGACTTTACTGATGAAAGGGTTTTTAGAATTGTTATTCGACAAAGAAGAACGTCTTCGATCGTTGATACGGACGAGACATTTGGGAGCTTTTACGCATTTACGCTTTGGGTTTCTCTGGAACATGTCAAGCTGATAAAAAAAACGAGAGGCTGATGAGGGAAAGCCTATAACAAACGCGAGAAAAGTTAACGTGATGCTCCAAAACATTAAATGTAACTATAAATGGGTTAAAAATGAGTTAATTAACTAGAAAACACAAATGGTCGGCAGTTTGCTGAAGCGTAAAAGGCATCAGTAACGTCCTGATGTGCTTTAATAGGAAAATAATCCTATACATATGGGACGATGGGCGACAATCTGCTTCAACACAACCGTCAGGGTTGATTGTTTTCCTATAAACAATTCAAAGAGTTCATAATATAAGAAAATATTTCAATATTCCCAGTGGCAGAGGTGCCCAGATGTTTATACTGTAGTTAGAAATTTAGTTTGTATTATATTTCATATGTTATTTGTCTCGTGTTGCAATTTCAACAAAATTAAAAATGTAAATAAATTAATGAATTTAATTCAATAAAACAAAAATGAATGACATTTAAATAAAAAAAAAATAAATTAGAATTCATTTTCAGCATCGAACGTCTTTGTCATGTCTCGCTCCACAGTGGAGGTTAATATGAAGCTTATATGAAAGTAGACACTTTTTATCTAGACTATTAGGGCTGATATATTCATAGAATTTCCAAAAAAACCCCAAAAAACGGTTATTTTCTTCCACACAAATGGTTGTACATTCAAAGTAAATGTTGATATTAAACCAATTTCTGCTCTCTGAGATGCTCCAAGCGCTTGTTCATCTAAAAATCTTCTCAAATTTGATCTTCAACCGCTAAAATTCTGTGTAAGGGAAAAAACACACGTCTAAAACACACCGAAAGCCAACAGACTCATTTTAGATCAGACTCACAGCCTGAACATCACTCGTTTCTTCAAACTGATTAAAAATGTCACATAAGTCCATTTCCACTCCACATTCCAGCAGAACAGAAAGCCAGTGTACTGGGAAAAAGGGTTAACTCTTTTGAGACATCGACTGTGCACGTCAATGTCGGTGTGTATGTGCCATCTGGATATTGCTGCACATGTAAAGCGAATCATTTGGAAGTGTTTATATATCAGTGCTGACTGAGACAGCTTTCGGTTCTGCTCAGACAGACAGAGTGACTCACTAAACCTTGAATAAGAGAGCACCTGAAGAGGGGATGAGTTATACACAGTTAAACATTGCTACTGTATGAACACACACCCACACACACTTTTACAACCTGACTGTCTTTTCTCTAGTTGTTCCAGTGGAAGCAGTTGGAGAATCTGTACTTTAGAGAGAAGAAGTTTGCAGTGGAGGTGAACGATCCTCACAGGTGAGAATGACACTGGTGTGTGTCAGGGTGTGTGTGTTCAGGGAAACGACAGCTGATGCAGCTGGAAAGTATCTGGATGTTAGTCAGCTGGTCATGACCTCTGCGCTGCAATATCCTGTCTGATATCAGGACCGTAACGGAACAGAAACACTTCACTAGTCGAAACATGAATTTTTGAGTGTAACACTCGTTATTGCTGTATATAAAAGAGCTAATCGCCTTGTGGGTGATACGCAGGACATATCTGAGACGTTACTGTCTGGGACGGAAGCTAACACGAGCTTCCTCTGTGACGTGTGTTGCTAGCCAACTGGATCCTTTTGAAGTGTTGCTCATGCTACATCACAGAGCAGCGTAACAAACTCAGAGGAAAAACTTACACAAACTCATTGATGCCCAAGATTATCCTGAGACGCTGCGATCGATGAGGGTGAGAGAGTACCGCATCCTTTTCAGCGGCGCAGCAAAGCCTTTTACACTCTGTTGGACTCTTGGCATCATCAGGATGACGTTTTTTTTGACTAATATTAAGAAATTCATTACAATTACGTTTACATTTCTGGCATTTGCCAGACGTTCTTATCTTATCTTAAAAGTGATTTGAAGTCTCTATCAATCATCCGTCGTTTGAAGACGGTCAGTGACTCGGCCGTTCGGACATCTAGGGGAAGTTCATTCCACCACCTCGG
The DNA here is from genome assembly GCA_033459395.1 of Hemibagrus guttatus. Taxonomy (NCBI): domain Eukaryota; kingdom Metazoa; phylum Chordata; class Actinopteri; order Siluriformes; family Bagridae; genus Hemibagrus; species Hemibagrus guttatus. Next base: position 20,885,868 of record JAUCMX010000017.1, read on the forward strand.
TGCCAGGACAGAGAAGAGTCTAGATGTATACCTACCTCTTACCCTGAGAGATGATGGGATCAGTCGAGCACTGCTAGTAGATCGGAGGGAGTGAGGTGCAGTTCAAAGAGTAATAAGAGCTTTATAAAAGCTATATAATAGCGTTATAAAAGAAAATAAGCTTTATAAGAGACACTATTCTTTAGTTTTCTTTTACACCCTGAGTACATGCTTAGCTTTAGCTTAGGACCCAACACCGATGAAGTTCAAGTTTATGGTCTAGCCATTCACCATACAGTGCACTAAATAGGACGCTACACCCTATGTAGTGCACATATATTATGTATATAGAGAGTAGGAATCAATTTCTAGTGTGGCCCATTTGACCGGTCTGACAACCAGTGTTGCCATAGTAACGGCCTTAAAGAAATCCTGAAGCCCTGAAAAATAACCGTGTTATTAATTATTTCTGGCACTTTCATCATAAGATTTCAGCCTTATCTTTTGAAATGTCTTGAACGTCTAGAAACATACGGATCTTGACTATCCGCTTGAGGTTAAGAGATTTCTGTTTATCGGAGTAGATACAGCACTTCGGTACAGCAGGATAAATCAGAAGCTGAGTGGACACAAGATTATCCAGAACGGTTTGATCTAAACTGTGAATGCTGCATGACTGTCATAAGCACATAAACAGTTATATTTTTTGCTATTCATCTCTCGTCGCTCTGTCGTCTTGTTTTCATCTGAGGAGGATTCCTTACTAAACAGAGAGGAAGGTACAGCAGTTTGTTGTTGGAGGGAATCCAGACACGTCTGAAGGGCAGAATTAATGTTTAAGAGCATGTGCTGAGTGCAGGCTGAGTCATCAGGATCTTTTTTGTTTTTTTATGATTTTCCAGGAAATGACAAACAGTTTTTCCAACTGGATTTGTAATTATTAAGGACAAGGTTTTTTTTTTTGTTTCCTACAGTAAAGGGAAACAAATAGAAAATCCATTTAATACAAACATATAATATTAAAGTGTGAAGGAAATTATTGAAAGAATAGGCCTTTTAGTTTTGGCACACGTACTTCAGAGCTTCTTCATCCTAGCATTTGTCCCGCGCAATGGCAGGGAGAGCTTGTCGGCACGCCCATCTCCATCTGGCGCAATTCAGGGCGTCTTCTGGGGCTACGTTCACGTGTCACATATCTTCAACAATCCTGTCCATCCATCGTTTCTTTGGTCGTCCGTGCGGCGTCCGGCCGTCAGTCTCGAGACGTATGGTGGTCCGTGCTACCGAATTTTCATCGCTGCACATGACATGGCCGTACCATCGCAGCTGTCCTTCCATCATCTTGGCCGTGATTGGAGTGACATTCGTTCACGGCATGGTCGAGTCGCGTTAGCTGAAGACTCCAACAAAGCATTCACATTTCCATGATGTGGAGAGCTTGCTCGTGCTTCGCTGTCACCGGCCAGCATTCGGATCCATACAAGGTGATTGCGGACCACAGTCTTTGGAGGTTGAGGTCAGAGCTCAGGGTCAGACATGACCCAGTGGTGGCAGCTTGGCAGTTCTGGGGCTTGAACCCTGACCTTCTGACCACCAACCCTGAGCCTTAACCACTTGAATCAGCAGTGTACATGAATGAATGAAGCTTTGCCCCGAAAACCTTTTCCCTTTGGTGGCTAAATAGTGATTTATCAAACATTGGATTGAAAGTATTTAAACTGTGTGACTGAACTATGTGTATGTGTGTGTGTGTGTGTGTTTATAGGAGAGCAGTGACCAAGCGTACCTTCGGACAGACGGGTTTAGTGATCTACACGTGGTATGCTAGTCACTCTCTGATCAAAACCATCTGGGTGATGGCCATCAGTCAGCATCAGTTCTACCTCGATCGAAAACAGAGCAAGGTCAGTTGCACACACACACACACACACACACAAACACACGCATACACACACACAGAGCGCAAAGGAATTAGCTAGATTTTCCATCTTGATTCTGTTCCGATTTGTCCAGCATACTGTGTCTATAAAATTTCACACAAATGTTTGTATCTTCAAAGTAAATGTTGATATCAAACCCATTTCTGCTCTCTGAGATGCTCCGAGTTCTTGTTCATCTGAAAAGCAGCTCACATTTATCTTCAACCGCTAAAATTCTGTGTAAGGTTATCCAACAGAGGGAAAAACACACGTCTAAAACACACTAAAAGCCAACAGACTCGTTTTAGATCAGACTCACAGCCAGAAAATCCCTCATTTATTTATACTGATTGAAAACGTCCCATAAGTTGAATTATGGAACACCGGTATAGTAAATCCAGGTTTTCCTGCATATCTTTTCCAAAGAATCCTGACTTTATCTCTTATCTGCACCTCATAGAGCATTAATTGTGCATACACGAACCATCACATTATTGATCCAGTTTGCCCTTAAAGTTCATTATGATTGCTATTTTGTGGTGTGAGCTGTTCCCAATGTCTTTTAAAGCACCAGGTGCAACTTCTATGGAACATTTATATCAAATCATGTTGGACCTACATATCATTTTTTTTTTAAATATCTGTTTGTTTAAGAATGCATATGTACACCACACGGGCCAGCCTTCGCTCCCCACGTGCATCAATGAGCCTTGGCCGCCCATGACCCCGTCGCGGGTTCACCACTGTTCCTTCCTTGGACCACTTTTGACTTTAATGTTTTGCTGTAAAGTGAGATTTTCTTCTCGTCTTTCTCTACAGGCGAAAATGACAGCAGCCAGAAGTTTAGGAGACATCGCTGTGGACCTGACGGAAAGCAGCGCTACTAAAACAAATAAACTTAACGTAGGAATTAAAAACCAGCTTATCATGGCCAGCAACGGGAGCCTGGTCTCAACTGGTGAGTTTGCTTTTATCTTAGTTTGATTTCTGTTTCATTTAATATAATGCAGAATATTTCATAAATAAAATTTCATATTATAAGAGATTTTGTCATACTAAGTCGAAGTACTGTAATGTTAATATATAGTCTGTCAATATTAATAGATATGTATTAATAGATTAATTAATAATTATTAAAAACTATTTTTAAAAAATCAATAAAAAATATTTTTTTATTTTTTTATTTTAGAACATCATACATTCTATTTAAAAAAAAATAGAATGCATGACAATATTTTGTAACATATTATTACATCAGATATTATACAATATATATTATATTATATTATATTATATTATATTATATTATATTATATTATATTATATTATATAAAACAAGCATAATATATATTTTATATTTTTATTTAAACATACTTAATCTAGCCATGGGGGTCACAGTCCAGTGACTTCTGTGCCGGTCCCAAGCCCGGATAAATAAAGAGGGTTGCATCAGGAAGGGCATCCGGCGTAAAACATTGCCAAATTTAACCATGCGAATCGTCAGTACTCTGAATTTCATACCGGATCGGTCGAGGCCCGGGTTAACAACGACCACTATCGGCGCCGTTGACCTACAGGGCGCCGGTGTAAATTGGGCTACTGTTGGTCGAAGAAGTAGAGGAGGGAGGAGAGTGCACAGACAGAGAGAGAAGAGGAAAGGTAGGAGTGTAGGACTGAGAATAGGAACTCTGAATGTTGGTACTATGACAGGGAAAGGTAGAGAGCTGGCTGATGTGATGGAGAGAAGGAAGGTGGATATACTGTGTGTACAGGAGACCAGGTGGAAGGGTAGCAAGGCTCGTAGTATAGGAGCAGGATTCAAGCTGTTTTATTATGGTGTGGATAGTAAGAGAAATGGGGAAGGTGTGGTCCTGAAGGAGGAGTTTGTGAGGAATGTTCTGGAGGTGAACAGAGTGTCAGACAGGGTGATGAGTCTGAAGTTAGAGATTGAAGGGGTGATGTTGAATGTTGTTAGTGGTTATGCCCCACAGGTAGGTTGTGAGTTGGAGGAGAAAGAGAGATTCTGGAGTGAATTAGATGAGGTGATGGAGAGTATTCCCACTGGTGAGAGAGTGGTGATAGGAGCGGATTTTAATGGACATGTTGGTGAGGGGAACACAGGTGATGAGGAGGTGATGGGCAAGTTTGGAGTTAAGGAAAGGAACCTTGAAGGACAGATGGTAGTGGACTTTGCTAAGAGGATGGACATGGCTGTGGTTAACACTTATTTTCAGAAGAGGGAGGAGCATAGAGTGACTTACAAGAGTGGAGGTAGGAGAACACAGGTAGACTACATCCTATGTAGAAGAGGCAATCTGAAAGAGATTAGTGACTGTAAAGTGGTAGTGGGAGAGAGTGTAGCCAGACAACATAGGATGGTGGTGTGTAGGATGACTTTGATGGTCTGTAAGAAGAAGAGGTCAATGATAGAGAAGAAAACCAAGTGGTGGAAGCTGAAAAAGGAGGAATGTTGTGAGGAATTTAGACAGAAGTTGAGGCAGGCTCTGGGTGGTCAGGTAGTGCTGCCAGATGACTGGGAAACTACAGCAGAAGTGATCAGGGAGACAGGGAGAAAGGTGCTGGGTGTGTCATCTAGAAGGAGGAAAGAAGATAAGGAGACTTGGTGGTGGAATGAGGAAGTTCAGGATAGTATCCAGAGGAAGAGGTTAGCCAAGAAGAAGTGGGACATGGACAGGACTGAAGAGAATAGACAGGAATACAAGGAGTTACAGCGCAGAGTGAAGAGGGAGGTGTCTAAGGCAAAGCGGAAGGCATATGACGAGTTGTACACTAGGTTAGACACTAGAGAAGGAGAGAAGGACTTGTACAGGTTAGCTAGGCAGAGGGATCGAGATGGGAAGGATGTGCAGCAAGTTAGAGTTATTAAGGATAGAGATGGAAGGGTGCTGACAAGTGAGGAGAGTGTACAGAGGAGATGGAAGGAGTACTTTGAGGAGCTGATGAATGAGGAAAATGAGAGGGAAAAAAGAGTAGAAGGGGTGAACTCTGTGGAACAGAAAGTAGATAAGATTAGAAAGGATGAAGTCAGGAAAGCTTTGAAGAGGATGAAGAGTGGAAAGGCAGTTGGTCCTGATGACATCCCGGTGGAGGTCTGGAAGTGTCTGGGAGAGGCAGCAGTGGAATTTTTAACTAGTTTGTTCAACAGGGTTTTAGAGAGTGAGAGGATGCCTGAGGAATGGAGAAGAAGTGTGTTAGTGCCGATCTTTAAGAATAAGGGTGACATGCAGAGTTGCAGCAACTATAGGGGGATAAAGTTGATGAGCCATACAATGAAGCTGTGGGAAAGAGTAGTGGAAGCTAGGTTAAGGAAGATAGTGGAAATTTGTGAGCAGCAGTATGGCTTCATGCCCAGAAAGAGCACAACAGATGCAATTTTTGCTCTGAGAATTTTGATGGAGAAGTATAGGGATCATCAGAGGGAGTTGCACTGTGTGTTTGTAGACTTGGAGAAAGCGTATGACAGGGTGCCAAGAGAAGAGCTGTGGTACTGTATGAGGAAGTCAGGAGTAGCAGAGAAGTATGTCAGAGTGGTGCAGGACATGTATGAGAGGAGCAGGACAGTGGTGAGGTGTGCTGTAGGTCAGACAGAGGAGTTCAAAGTGGAGGTGGGACTGCATCAGGGATCGGCTCTGAGCCCCTTCCTGTTTGCTATAGTGATGGACCAGTTGTCAGAGGAGGTCAGACAGGAGTCTCCTTGGACAATGATGTTTGCAGATGACATTGTGATCTGTAGTGAGAGCAGGGAGCAGGTGGAGGAAAACCTGGAGAGGTGGAGGTTTGCGCTGGAGAGAAGAGGAATGAAAGTCAGTCGTAGTAAGACTGAGTACATGTGTGTGAATGAAAGGGAGGGAAGTGGAACAGTAAGGTTACAGGGTGAAAGGATGAAGAAGGTACAGGAGTTTAAGTACTTGGGGTCAACAGTCCAGAGTAATGGAGAGTGTGGGAAAGAGGTAAAGAAGCGAGTGCAGGCAGGTTGGAATGGGTGGAGAAAGGTGTCGGGAGTTCTGTGTGATAGGAAAATATCAGCGAGAATCAAGGGGAAGGTGTACAGGACAGTGGTGAGACCGGCCATGCTGTATGGTTTAGAGACAGTGTCACTGAGGAAGAGACAGGAGTCAGAGCTAGAGGTAGCAGAGCTGAAGATGTTGAGGTTCTCTTTGGGAGTGACAAGATTGGACAGGATTAGGAACGAGTACATCAGAGGGACAGCTCATGTTGGACATTTGGGGGACAAAGTTAGGGAGGCCAGATTAAGATGGTTTGGACATGTTCAGAGGAGGGAGAGTGAGTATATTGGTAGGAGAATGTTGGACATGGAGCTGCCAGGCAGGAGGCAAAGAGGAAGGCCAAAGAGGAGGTATATGGATGGAATAAATGAGGATATGAAGCTAGTGGGTGCAAGTGTTGAGGATGCAGAAGATAGGGATAGGTGGAGAGAGATGATTCGCTGTGGCGACCCCTGAAGGGAAAAGCCGAAAGAAGAAGAAGAAGAAGAAAACATACTTAAGCTTTTGTACTTTCCAAGTATTTTATTTATCAGTTTTTTTAATTAATTTCTATATTTAACATTTCTGTATAGGTTCTGCAGACTCCGAGATGAACGATGAGCAGAAAAAAGAGAAGCTAGCTGAATTAAGGGTGAAGGAGAAGGAAATCAAAGACGTACTGAGCCAGAAAATGGCTGAGCTGAAAGAGATATGCCTGAGGGAAGCGGTAAGAATACATCATCTGTTTTTTATACACTGTATGTGGGGGGGCACAGTGGCTTAGTGGTTAGCACCTTTGCCTCACACATTTTGGGAACAGGATTCAATTACTGTCCCTGCTCTGTGTGTGTGGATGTTCTTCACGTGTGTGTGTGTGTGTGTGTGTGTGTGTGTGTGTGTATGTGCGATTATGCACTGTGATGGGTCTGCATACATTGAGTACAGGTGTTTATTCTACATATCATATGTATCATGCCTGGGTCAGAGTGCACTGTAACTGTAACTAACCCTAACCCTAATCCTAAGTATTTTATTAAATGTAGATGCTTAAATAACTCTTTATGCAAATGACAATAAAACTGAAACAGGGAGGGAGGGAGGGAGGGATGGATGGATGGATACAGTATGTTTACGTATCACTTTGTAGCTGGAACTTAATTGCTGCTTTGACGAGGGTAGATTTTGTAAAATATATTTATTATTGTACATTTTACCGAATTGTGTGTGCTTTTTTTTCAGGAGCTGACCGGTAAACTTCCTAAAGAGTACCCGATGAGTGCCGGGGAAAAACCTCCGGGCATCAGGAGGAGAATCGGCACTTCTTTTAAACTGGACGAGCTTTTCCCATATAACGAGGTGGGTGAAAATCCTATAAAAAAGGGATTAATTCTTTGCTCAGTGTATTATTGCTTCCATCTAATGATAAAATCGTGTGGCACAGTGATTTGGATTTAAATTTAATTTCAAAATTGTTGTTTTTTTTTTTTTAATTCTTGTTTACTTTAATCAAAGACGATGTTTAGTTAATAATGAATGAATTTGTGCGTTAGGCTTTTAAACTACTAAATATTTCTTCAGTCAAGAAATGATTGGATTTAAATTAAATTCAATTTAAACTAAAGCATGAAAAATTCACCATTCAATTGAATATTAGGTACATTTTGATTAGGTTAATTAAAGATTAATCACTGATTTGAATTTACAGGTGTTTAATTATATGGAGAATAAAATATTCAAGTGCCTCTAAAAGAGTCTTTAAGTGTCTGTGTTCTGCACAGGATCCATACCTGAGGAACCTGGAGAGTCGTTTTGCGCTGCAGAGGAAGATTGTGGAAGCGGCGAAAAAGCTGGCGTCTGAACCGGAAATCGGCAAAACGGTGAAGAAGAAACGCAGGAGGAACTGCCTCGATGCCATGCAGAAACTTCAGGAGATCGAGGACGAGATGAACCGCTACCGTGTGAAGAAGGGCAAGAGACCCACGCAGAGAGCCTCGCGCATCATCGCTGGTACGTTTAGAGGGTTAGAAGGGGTCAAAGGTCAAAAGCTGCATGGGGTTTAATTCCAAAAGGTTCATTATCAGGGGGAAATCATTAAGAAAAATGAACACAAAATGAACACTTTAACATTTTATATGTCTGATCCAGCTCACATTGTGACTATCTTAAAGACAAAGCTGAGATTTTACATCATATTTTAGAACAAGTTGAGAAAACACAGCAGCGAACTATGCACCTTGTCCACTATGCAGTATTTTTTTTTATATTGCTCAGTATTATATTGTAAGGTTAGAGGCATTGGTGGCTCAGTGGTAGGTTGCTTGCCTATCATGCGGAAGGCCCGGGTTCGATTCCCAGCCAGTGCCTCAACCCCAGCCACTGGTTGCAGTGCCGGTCCCAAGCCCGGAAAAATGGGAGGGTTGCGGCAGGAAGGGCATCCGGCGTAAAAAAAAAACCTGTGCCAAGTTGTTGTGCGGACCAGTTGGTCTGCTGTGGCGACCCCGAACAGGGAGCAGCCGAAAGCAACTTCTTCTTCTATTATATTGTAAGGTTATCATGACTGATTCTTTTGCCATAACAACTTACCAAAATGTCTTATTTCTCTTACAACACAGCAACTTGCATATAATTACTTTTTTTTTTTCTAATTCATGAGAATGGCTAATCTTATATTTTTATCTCTTTATAGTTACATTTAATTTTATGGAATTTCATCATAATGCAAATGTTATCACTTGCATTATAGCAGCCATAGACTGTAATTTTACTATATTTTCTCTTAAAAAGACAAAAAAAAAATGCAATAAAAACCATTACAAATCTTCTGAATGTTTCATAACACTGACTCTGCAGACTCCTTCCAGAAATGCTAAAAAAAAAAATACATTTTGATAATGATAGCTTTTTTGTTAAATAAAAACAGTATTGATCAGTTTACTATAATGCGTTTTAAATTATGAAGAGCTTCCACATGTTTAAGTTTTTACTGTGAATGAAATCAAAAACTAAAAGAAATGAAATAAAAAAATAACCATAAACCTGTGAGTAGTTCATGTATAAGTAATACACCCCAATACTGTCAGATCTGCTGTTATGGAAAATTAATCGAATCCTTCTGTCCAATCAGAATTTAGAATTTAGCAATGCTGTGGTTTAAATATAAATATATCCTTAAATTAATTATATTCTTAATATTTAATTTTAATATTCTTAAAATAAGATGGTAGAATTTATCGTAAAATATGTTCATGGAGCTTTCTTACATTTTGTTTTGCTATCTGTTCTTAACATGTCCTTTCAAGTTTAGTAAATTCCCAAAGGGTTACACACACACACACACACACACACTCCTTGCTATATATAACTAATACCCATATCTTTCTCTCTTTAACAGAAGAACTGGGTCAGTCAGAATGCAGCTCTCTTACTGACAGCCTTCCTCTGGATGACAGTAAGTGAGAAAATAAAGCTAAAAACGGTCATTTCAGCAGCCTAAAAGTTTATAGCAGCTAAACCTTTTTTAACACTTTTTAGCCCCAAGTGTTACATTCATCACCTTCTAATTCTACTGAGCAGCTAGCAAAACTTTTCTGCTACACACATTTTCACATGTTAGCACGGTTTCACTTAGCAGCCTGGTAAATGTTTCCCCCTGCGCATATTCATTTAAAGATCCTGCTTATCATTTTAAAAAGGATTTCTGCATCATAAATCTTGAAAGATTAACTTTGCTAACATTTTCACAACATGCATTTAGTTTCTAAGGAAAATATTTACCTCAGCAATTTGCTAAACATTTATGCTAGTATTTTTAGCAGTCTGTTAAACATTACATATTTCTTTTTGTTACAAACATTCAGATTAGCATCTGCTGTAATGTCAGGCAATTAGCAGCTGCTTTTAGTTTAATTGTTTTGCTAAACACCATTTTTTCCTCTTTAACAGTTTAGCAAATGGCTAAATATGTGTGCTGGACATTTTTACATTTCTACTACAGACACTTTCCCTGCAAACACTGAGTTTAGCAGATATATACGTACAGCATAAACACAATTAATGTTAGCAGCTTATTACACATTTCTGCTACGTACATTTTAGCAGCCTCTAAAATACTAGACACATTAAAATGACTGATTCAGTACCACAAAATTGAAACATGTCAAAAGGTTTCACTTTTATACACATCCATAACTAATTCCTGATTATTATTTGCTAAGTGTATTAGCATTCTGTTTTCTCATGTGGATTATAGATATTTTTATTTGACTATCTGTCAGGGTTGCTTTTCCACAGCCATGAACTTATACATGAACGTATTCTAGTCGGTATTTGGCTGAAAAATAATTCTTTTAAACATGGACATACAAGCACATTATAAAATCTGAAAAAATATGAATGGTTAATAGCTATTTGACACAACGTGAGCTGCTTTGTCATCAGCCTGCAAATTTGGGCAAACCAATAAAGTGATCTAAGTGAAGAAATACTCTGAACGAATCATTTAAATGAACAGACTTAAATGAACTCAAGTCATCAAAAAGAATTAAAAAAATCATATCACTTATCATCATTATATCATCATTAAAACAGTCATAATACTACCTGATGTTTTTTTAAAATAAATAAGTAAATAAATCCAAACAAAGCAACTAAGCAGCTAATATTTTTTAATATTTTTTACATTGTTTTATTTTAAATGGAACACATCTTTTTTGCTAGCAGTTTGTTAAGAACCTTAAAGTAAACAATATAAAATTTTTGTCATGTCTCCCACCATCACGTCTATGAATAAACTTTCTACTCGGTTTAGCAGCTTGTATCACTACACAGTTGGCAACCTGCTAAAAACAGAACATTTTTGCTACAGATGTTGTGTTTGTTTGGTTCTGCCGTGTAGATGATGTTAGTCAGAGACGGCGATCTCGCTCCCTGCAGTGCTCTCCGTTACTCAGTGCTGCTCCACCGGTCAACCTGGACTACGATACACAGAGACGATCCTCTGAGAGCGACACACACCATGACGCTGCGTTAAGCAGGTGTGTGTGTCCTCAGTGTGACATGTCCTCATTTTATGAACGTGTCCTCTTTGTTTTGTTTTTTATAAAAGTGTCTTCTTTGTATCGTACCTGTAGACTGGAGTGTGATGTTCAGTCTGGTTTGTACTACACCTCTCATGACGCCTCCTCTGCCAGCAGCAGCCCGTATAAGACCGTCCCTCGGAGGCAGGCGGAGCTCCACAACGTCGCACAGACCCTCGCTATGACCCGGAACGCCTATAGCAGCAGCCAGCTTGGGTACAGAAACATTACAAAATATGCGTAGCTACTGCCCCTGTAAAATCAATTTCCCTGTATAATTTCTTTATTAATCGGCAGGTCTGAGGGTCCAGCCCAAGCGTTCCGACATCGAAGTGGAAGCCTGGAGTCTCAGTCTCATTTCCTTTGTTATTCCGGTTCTGAGAGATCTGTTTTTCCAGGTCGCCGCAGCAACAGTAGCGAGGTCCTGGATGATTGTTCGTCTTGCGCGAGTGTGTCTAGTGCTGATTTTGGTCCGCCGTGTCCTTCCACTCCTCCGTACCTCATCCCGTCATCCCTCCATCACCAACACAGCACGGGCAGCATGCCGAACCTAGTGCCCCACCCCACACACACTCACACGCACATACACACACACCCTCGCACACCATACGGCCCTGCTGCATATTACGTGCCTGGCTATGCCACTGCTGACTATGAACCCTACACTAATGCCAGTGCTAGTGGTGCTTATGTATACGAGAATGAACTTGAAGGACACTACAATGTTAACCCCTCCTACCATGCGCATGGGTACCATGGAAACGAGCGCAGCAAGAATTACGGGATGCTGCACAATCCCTATGCAACCTTAAGACCTCCAAGGAGCAGGAATGAACTTTTGGCTAAAAGCATGCAGAAAGCATTAGTGGTGGAGCATCTGAGAGGCTGGTACAACCGCAACACTGCAGGACGGAGGCCAGTCTATGGCTTTGAATATGACCGAGGCTACCAACATCATCTGGGCTATCAAACACTACCAGCTCCATTTAGCAGATCCAGCAGGACCAGCTCTTATTCATCAGGTAATTACAATTAAGGTAACATCAGGTACATCAGGTAATGACAATTAAACTAGCAAGCTAACACCAGATGGCCTAGAATATAGGTTGGTGTGGACTTTGTACTATTACAGATACTTGTCTGTACATACACCAATCAACCATAACATAAAACCACTGAAATTTGACGTGAATAATGTTGATTTTATCATTACAATGGCACCTGTCAAGGGAATTAAATATCTTAGGCAGCACGTGAACTGTCAGTTTTCAAAGTTCTCTATGAGTTGGAAGCAGGAAAAATGGGCAAGCCTAAGGATCTGAGTGACTTTAACAAGGGCCAAATTGTGATACCTAGATGACTGGGTCAGAGCATCTGCAAAACAGCAGAACATTTGGGGTGTTCCTGGTATGCAGCGGTTGGAACCTAGTAGAACTGGACCTTGGAGCAATGGAAGAAGGTGGCGTGGTCTGACAAATCACATTTTCTTTTACATCATATGGAATTTCAGGTGCATTTGCATTGTTTAACTGGGGATGAGATAGCACCAGGATGCACTATGGGAAGAAGGCAAGTGGGAGGTGGCAGTGAGATGCACTGGGCATCTGGGAGGTTCTGCTGGGAAACCTTCGATCCTGGTATTCATGTGGATGTTACTTTGATACGTACCACCTACTTAAACTTATTAGTTTGACACACTCTATAGCCCAAAGTACCTGACCGTCACGCCCATAGGTTGCCCTCCCACCAACTATTGCCACAAATTTAGAAGTACACAATTGTATACAATGTCTACGTATGCTGTACCATTACAATTTCCCTGTAGTGGAATATAGGGCAATGAGTCTAAACCGGTTCCACCTTTGGGATGAACCGGAACTCCGACTGCACCCCAGAACTGCTTGCCTAACATCAGTGCCTGATTTCACTCATGCTCTTTTGGCTGATTGATCACAAATCCCCACAGTCAGGATCCAAAATCTAGTGGAAAGCCTTCCTAGAAATTGTTTGTTTTAAAGATGACTATAGAAACTTTCTTGCAACCATTTGTATACAAGTGCACATTGTTATGAGGCCATCTTAATGGGTTCTTCTATTTCTGTACCATATATGCAATTCCAGTTCCCTGTCTAATCATTACACCATCCTTTCTACCTTTTTTTCCTCTTGCAGTGTCCTCTACAGCTAGTGGAGGGACAAACTGGCATACTAATGCAGATTTGGGGCGTAGCGAGAGTGAAGCAGATGGAGAAGTTACACCAACGTCCCAAAAGTCCTTTGCTGGAGCCTACAGTCCCGCTCGCAGCAGGTAAAAGATCATTTTTCTGAGATAATGCTGACATAATGTCTATTAGCATGCTCCTCGCTGCATTATGCTTTGTGAAAATTCTTGGAGAAGTAAGATATAACAGCCAACAAATCAGTCCAACATCAACAAGGTTTAGGGGGAAGTGTTAGAGATCAGGTGTTTGGGTTTCAGTGTGAGTTATAGGTGGGTAGTGTTACGCACTGGATGTTTGGACTTCATTGTGTGTTTTTGTTTGGTGGGTAATGGTACTGGTTGAGTGTCTGGGATTCAGTGAGGGTTTGGAGAGTAGTGGCACTACTAGATGGGTGTTTGTGTTTGGGGAAAGTTGGTAGGTAGTGTTAGGAGTTGATGTTTAGATTCGAACAAGCATCAGGGGTTAGTGTGTACTGGTATTGCTTAGATGTTTGTGTTTCATTGAGGGTTTGGGATAGGTTGGTAAGCAGTGTTTGAGGTTGGTATTTTGGTTAGGTGTAGTGTGTAGAGTATAGAAGTATTGGTTGGGTGTTTGGGTTTCACTGAGGGTTGTGGATTTGGTGCATGGTAATGCAGGTTGGGCATTTTCAGCAAGAGATAAGGGTTGGTGTGTAGTGGGTGGTACTGGTTGAATGTTTTGGTTTCAGCAAGGGGTAGGAGTTGGTTTGTGGTGGTACTCATTGGGTGTCTGGGTTTCAGCGAGGGTTTGGGGTTGGTGTGTAGTGGTACTGGTTGAATGCTTGGGTTTCAGTGAGGGTTTGGGGTTGATGTGTACTGCTTTAGTTTCAGTGAGGGGTTTGGGGTTGGTCTGTGGTGGTACTGGTTGAATGTTTGGGTTTCAGTGAGGGTTGGTAAGTAGTGGCGCTTGTTGAAAGTTTTGGTTTGGGGTTGATGTGTACTGCTTTGGTTTCAGTGAGGGGTTTGGGGTTGGCCTGTGGTGGTATTGGTTGAATGCTTGGGTTTGGGGTTTGTTGTGTAATGGTATTGCTTTGGTTTCTGTGAGGGTATTGTGGTTGGTGTGTAGTGGTACTGGTTAAATGTTTTGGTTTCAGTGAGGGGATTGTGATTGGTGTGTGGTGGGTTTGGGGATGGTAAGTAGTGGTGCTGGTTTCAGTGCTGGTTTGGGGTTGGTGTGTGGTGGTACTGGTCAGGTGTTTGCATTTCAGCAGGGGTTAACAAGTGAATTTTGTGTTTGCTGGTGTGTCAGGTTTCCTGCTGAATGCAGTCCGTCCAGGCGTGCTGATTCTCTCCCACACACTTCAGAATGTGGTGATGTCTTCAGTAACGATACAGACCATTAGACGAAGCACATCAATCAGGTATGAGGGTTTTTTTGTTTGTTTGTTTGTTTTTACAGTGTACAAAGATGCTACAGTTAATATTTCAGTGTATTTTGCATTTTTTTTAATTTATAGGAGGACCAAATTACTACAACAGCACCACAGCACACAAGGAGGTGAAGTTTCTTCACCTGTTTCCAGGAAAAAGCAGAAAAAGGATTTTTTTTTTCATTGTGCCTTGGAATGAAAAGTTCAGTAAGAGGAGTTTTAATCAGAGTGGGATGTTATGGAAAAATGCTGATACAATATTCATGATAAAAATTCGGAAGGGTTCATTTTGAAAACTCTCCCTCGAAACCAAGTATGTTCAGGCATGTTGGTCGTAACTGACGCTTGTGTTACGTATATAACTGAGACTGTGGTAAGCCCCACCTCTTTAAAAAAAAAAAATTGATTGCCTAATAATCGTTTCTGAACCCGGGCTGCTGGCAGCCAAACAAATAGAAGGTGAAACAAATGAAAGAGACAGTAACTGGAGTTTGTATTGTGAGCTCTGTGAGAAGCTAATATATGGATGATTTACTAGAACTGCCAGGAAAGGAGGTGCACTCTGTATAGCAAAAGGGAGCAGAAAAATGATTTCAAAATGGCCGACAACACGACGGGCAAGATTGTTGCAACAAAACAGACAAATTAGGAGAGATGATTTTTGACCAGCCGATTTTGTTTTTTGTTTTGTTTTGTTTTTCTCTCTGGAGGCTCAACAATTTATTTACATTTAGCACTAAATGCCAGCGCTGGGTTAATTAACGTCAAACACCCAAGCGTTCGACTGTCCAGAAGAAAGTGTACAGTGCGAGAATTGACTGCATAAAGCGCAATTTGAGAATGAATCTGTAATGAAACCATCAACAATGTTTTTTTTTGTTTTTACAAAATAATATGAAAACAAAGGAGGATTAATGTACTAATTATCGAATCTTGTGAAAACAGCAAAACAGAAAAATTGCCTAAACACTGATTTACAATTCAGAATTTATCTTAATAATTATCTTAATTGTGTACATGTCAAAATAAACACATTCGAAATTTTAATGTCACTTTTATGGGTTACGGAATTGCCTCGCAAAAGGTTCTCAGGAGACACGGGTCTACTTAGGCAGACTATCCCAGGGATAGCTTGGTGATTAGTCACAGTATAACATAACGAGTATAGGTGGAAAGATTTTGTGTTTGGTTTTTTTTTTTTTGGGGTGAAAATAATGAAATCTAGCCATATTAAATCAAGCTGCCTTTTTACACTCTGTGTTTTAGTCCTATAGCACTGTTTTGTCTTTTT
Organism: Hemibagrus guttatus; assembly: GCA_033459395.1. NCBI lineage: Eukaryota > Metazoa > Chordata > Actinopteri > Siluriformes > Bagridae > Hemibagrus > Hemibagrus guttatus. The sequence continues at coordinate 20,901,748 of JAUCMX010000017.1, forward strand.
TTTTTAGGTTAATGAATGTTACTATGTCAGGAGAAGTTAGTAATGTTCTCTGACAGTCAGTACAAAAGCAAACTCATGTCTGAAAGAAAAAAAACAAACAAACAAAAAAAAAAAGATATAATGAAAACGGTCCAACACTCTGAGCGCACAACCGAAGATGATCATAAACAATGTAATATAATGTAATATAGTTACTTCATAGTACTCAAGCTAGGAAAATGTAAAAATAAAAAAATGAATAAAAATCTGATTTGTTTCTGATAACTGATACGAAGCTGTGCTTTGATTGTGCACTCAGACCTTTAGACCCTAAATGAGGAAATAAAAAGAAAATAATTAAGACCTGAAACTTGTTGTCTTCTTAAAATTGCACACAATAAGGAAAAAATAAAGAGTGACAGAAGAATCATTAATGGTTGAAATTTGATTATGTGACAATGTTCTTTACTCGGAACTGCATTACGAAATGGTGAAATAACCGAAAATGGCACTTTTTGCTCAGAAAAAAAAGGTTTCAGTGTTTTAAAATGATTTTAGTGTCTTTACTGAACTTTAGGAAAACATTGCAATACAAAAATGACCCAGATGGATTAATTTATCAATCGTTAGAACAAGTTTTTACGGAAAAAAACGTGATATTCATGAAAATCCCACATATTTGAACAAATAAAAATATAAATATTCAATAATAACAAATAAGCCATAAGCAAAAGCCTCAGAAAATGTAGCTCTTGCTTATTATTATTATTAATAGGCACATAAGTGAGTCAAAATAACTTCCACCTTTACCCTGATCATTCATTTCATGCTCTCAACATTCTGTGCACCCGACCTTTTATGGAGTTTTATGGGCGTCGCTCAATGCAAATGAGCTGTGTGTATATTGAAGTGAAAAATATGCATACACCAGTATGAAGTAAATGTTTTTTTATGAAATCCAGCGAAACATCTGAATTCAATTCAGCTTAAAGTACTACAAAATTCCCAGACAAGGTGGAAAGCATGCTGTTTATTTCTTTTATACGATAATAAACAGCCTAGAATTACTGTTTATCTTTAAAAAAGAATGATGAGTTCTACTTATTATACACTACAGGAAATTAATCAAGAGCTTCTGACCAATCAGATTAGAGAACTTAATGTCACTGTGGTATAACATATGTTTGTTAACCAAGTAGTAATCAAATTGATTAAAGCTACTTTTTATTAGAAGAAGAAGAAGAAGAAGAAAGAAAGACATTGAAAAAGTGGAAAGATGTGCACTTATTAATAAATATTATTTATTATAATATGTGACTTTTCGTGGCATCCCCCCCCCCATTAAATTAGCCAAAGGTTTAAAAGAAACTGAAACTTGAGTGTTAAAATATCTAAAATAACATCATAATGTGTGTAATTTCCAATATTATGTGTTACCTACAGCCACAGAGAGAGATGAAGCTGTGTTTAATAGGAATAAAGTCAGAATAAAGGACCGGATTTATACAAAATAAAATCGTTAACACAGCTTCATTAGTTTAGAACTGAAGATACAAGGCCTCAAGTTTAACATTGTGCAACAATCCCTGAGGGGAAAAAAAAACAGACATGATGAAACGGCACACTTTTGTGAAATATCACATAAATAATGATATTATTTCCTGTTTTTTCCGAGGTCATTTTTGTCCTGTATCTTACATTACAAGCACAAATTTCACAGAATCATTTTAAAACACGATGAAACAGTGCTTTTTTTTAATAAAAAAAGAAATAAAAATAAAAACAGTGGAATGTTCCTGTAACGTTAATCCTTGCTGATCGCTCCATGCAGGAAAACATGGACCTTTTATTATTTTTGTAATCTGAATGTATCACCACGGCTTTGTGTTTTAGTGTATCGTCGTCGTGTGTCGCGTCGAAGCGCATGTGCTGTACAAAACGCCGATTCATGTTTTGTTTTTTTATTCGCAATCTTCTGAATGTTTATTCCATCCGCTGTTTGTCGTCATTGCTGTGCGAGAGGTGATCTTGTCCATTTTTATCGAAAAACGAAATAAAAGAAACGGCTCACACTTTGCGTGATTGATGGGTTGTGAATAAAACAAGCCCCGTGTGTGTGCGCATGTGTGTGATGAAACCAGCCTTAAGCCTTACAATCAGCAACATGAAGCCATATCATCATATAATTGACATTAGCTAGCTTAATTTGCAGTTTGTTTTTCATTGTAACGACAGAATCCAGCTAAACACAATAAATTCTGACATATGATGCTAATGTTAACCGCTTCACAAACGTTCAAGCTACCATTAACAAATTACCCGACACCAGCAAAGGCAAAGATTAATAGATTATCATCAAAAAAGGACAAAGAACCGGTGTGAAACTTTATATTGTTAAACCGATGCGTACAAAATTTCATCACAGATTTTAGGTTTTGTGACATCACAACACGAAGTAGTTGTTTTCGGCTGCTCCATGTTCGGGGTCGCCACAGCGGACTGGCTGGTCCGCACAACAACTTGGCACAGGTTTTACGCCGGATGCCCTTCCTGACGCAACCCTCCCATTTTTCCGAGCTTGGGACCGGCCCTGCATCCAGTGGCTGGGGTTTGGGCATTGGCTGGGAATCGAACCTGGGCCTTCCGCATGATAGGCGAGAAACCTACCACTGAGCCACCAATGCCCTACTGGTACATAACAATACGCACTTAGCTAAATCCCTCTCCCCTTCACGTGCATCGAGTGAGAATAACGCTCGCATAGAAAGTCATTACATGTGTGTCCTCAATGATAAAATTTTAAAGATGAATCCTTTGAAAGGTGAAAAACTAGCATCGCAAATTTTGAAGAGGGGAAAAAAAAAAAGCCAAAGCAAAATCAAGCACTTTTAGCTCCGTGTACAACGCAGTCCAATGCTTTATTTTTCATTTATATAATGCTTTACATTTATAAACAATTAACAAGACAGGAGTGATGGAGCTCTAATATCATTGCCTCTTTTCTTTTTAAAATCTTTGCTCATAAAACAGTTCATTAAAACACATATAGACCTACAAAAATACAAGTATGCCCAGGAGAGAAAATGTGTACGCATCGCTTTCTTTTCCTCCTGTTCATCAACCAGACACGCTCTTGTTTCCCGTGATATGTAATGTTGAAATGTATCCCACTCCAGCTGATTCTGGAGCATTTCTGCATATTAGATATGAACTCAAATCCGAACGAATCCGCTTACTCGCTAACTAGCTCGTCGTACCTTTGACTTAAATCATCATGCTACTGTTTCGAGTTTCGCCGGCTAAGATAACGTTAACTCACTTTTCTTGCTAGTTTGCAAGACATTTGTGTTGAAATAGGTTACAGAAAAAAACCTGACAGTTTTCTTAGCGAAAGACACGAAACGTGGACGATTGGTTTTGTTTTATAGGCTAGAAGAAGAAATAAAGATTTATCTCGCGTGACTAACGTGTAACGATGACACAAACACAATCTGGAAAGAAGAGGTATGTACACAGCATGAAGATTTAAACGTCTCTAGAGTCTTCATTTTTCACTAGACGCATGACTGATCTTGCTGCATAGACCGTGTTCGAAAGTTTACACACAAAAGCGCAGAGAATTTTAATGAACAGGGTTTTCAAACTGAAAGTGTGTTATTCTATTCCATTCGCTGATATTGCCATCACATTCCTTTAAATATTGCTATGATTTCTTTTTTTTAAAAAAAAAAAAAAAGGAAAGAAAAAGAAAAAAAAAGAGGCATTTTTAAAAAAATAAAATCCAGAATATTTTCGACCAAACACTTAAATGGCAGCTAATGTTTTCTTTTTTAAAAAAACAGACAGACACTTGTAATAATGACTAGAATTTATGAAAGTAAAAAAAAAATTTGCTTAAAAAAAAAAAAAAAAAAAACTATTGTAAAATATAAACTATAAACATAAACGAATTTCTGATTGTTGTCGATGTTGCACTTTTTTTTTTCTGGAAAATAAAGGCTGAGATTTTTAAGACACCACACTGTGGTGAAGGTTTTGTTCAGTTACACACACACACACGAGATTTACCTCAGTGGATTCTTATTACTGAAGAATGCAATTATTTGACACTAAGGGAGATGTGGTGTTTGTGTGCGATGACAAAAAATTAAAAATAAAATATATTAAAAAAAAATAATAATAAAGGATCTGAATGCGCTCCTGCTTCTAACACTCAGTGTTAATTATGGCTCTGTGTGACATGAAGATGATTCTGTTCACTGTGTGTGTGTGTGTGTGTGTGTGTGTGTGTGTGTGTGTGTGTGTGTGTGTGTGTGAGTGATCACATGGGGCTGTATTTCCTCTTTTTGGCATCCGGTGTGTCACTCCTGTATTTCATCTATAAAAGAGAGGAAAAAAGTAAAAATTAGAATTATTATTTTATTCATTTTTAACACTGTATTTAAAAACATCCACAAGTACTGTTCTGGGTTCAAATGCCAGGATCTCATAAAAAAAAAAAAATAGTATTTGCAACACGCTTTATAAATTAAACGCTTACACCGTCACATTATACGGTTGCGAAGAGGTCATTAGGATCTTTAAAACGTGGAAGTCGAGCATTTTAGCTGACTCTGGAGCTTGATTTGGGATTAAAGTGATGCCTGTGTAGCTCGTTAGGTTTTAGAGTATCATTTCCCCCCAGGTCTTTATTGTTGATTTTTTTTTACAAATTTATTTTACAAAATGATGAAGATGTAGAACATCTGGTTTAGAATATTAAACCTCTACAGTAACTTTTAACCTTTTTTATTTTCATATGTACCGATCAGCCATAACGAGCGAGCTAGCTAGCTAACTGTGATGAGTGATATATATTTTCTTCCTCAAAACTGCATACTCAGTCGTATAGCTAGAATAAGTGAATACACCGATCAGGCATAACATTGTGAGCAGTGAGAGGTGACGTGAATAAGACTGATGATCTCCTCATCATGGCACCTGTTAGTGGGTGGGATATATTAGGCAGCAAGTGAACATTTTGTCCTCAAAGTTGATGTGTTAGAAGCAGGAAAAATGGACAAGCGTAAGGATTTGAGCGAGTTTGACAAAGGGCCAAATTGTGATGGCTAGACCACTGGATCAGAACATCTCCAAATGCTCCAAAATCTCCCTTGTGAGGTGTTCCTGGTCTGCAGTGGTCAGTATCTATCAAAAGTGGTCCAAAGAAAGAACAGTGGTGAACCGGCGACAGGGTCATGTGCGGCCAAGGCTCATTGATGCACGTGTGGAGCGAAGGCTGGCCCGTGTGATCCGATCCAACAGACGAGCTAAGGTTTCATGTAACATGTAAGGTTTCGGGGAAAAAAATGTTAATGAAATTATGAGAAGAGAAGTTGTGCGCGAGATTAAGGTTTTGCTCACCTGGCTCTCCATGCTCTCATGCAGTGCCTGTCGAGTTCTTCTCTGCTCAAGGTTTTGCTAAAGAAAAATGAAGGAAATGTGTGAAAAATCATTTACTGAGATTCTTGGGATATTTTCTTCTTATCTAAACTGACAGTTAATCTTAATGTGCTGCAGTCTGGAGTAGCTGGGTGTGAGCCAACGTCTGGTGTTTGTGTCCTGTTGCTGTTATTGTGGTTATGATTTAATGGTTGGAGAGGCCATTTCTCACAAATACTAGAAAATACTTTCAGCTTCGGTATCTAAATCCACACCGGCTGTGAGACGCATCCTGCTCGTTCATGCATGTGTAAGTGAAGCATAAACATCATGAAAATATTTATAAAAAATAAATAAATAATAATAAAAAAAAAAATCACATTAAAATAAATCTAATTTCGCTCTCTTGCATGACTTTCATTTTCTGCTAGACAATTAAAAAAATATATCATTTAAAACCGGTACTCACAAATGCGCTAACTGGAATCAGTGTTTGTAATTGTTATTAAAATAAAATAGTGATATTACATTCTCATTCTCGTTGCACAACATGTTTATGATCATTAAACTTGAACTCTTAAGTACAAGTATTAATCAGGGTTATATCTCTATATATTGTAATAAATCTAAAATAGACAGCTTATAGCTTATAGGCTGGAAGTGACATGTGCAACAGGAGTAAATGTTTACCTTATGGAGCTCCGAGAGCTGCTGATGTCGGATTAAAGCCTCTTTACTGGGAAACTGTCTCCTGCAGAGTAAACATGCCAGTTTAGCCCAGTCTGTCAACCTCTCATCCCTCTCTCCTCTCCCACCATCTTCTCCATCCGTCTCTCCTCTGTACACTGACGCTGAACTCTGAGGAGGGGGACTCTGAAATGCACACACACACCCACAAAATAAGGAAATGGACATAAAGAATGATAGATACTATAGAGCAGGGATGTCCAGTCTTATCCACAAAAGGCCGGTGTGGGTGCAGGTTTTCGTACCAGTCAAGCAGGAGTCACACCTGATTCCACCTGTTGAATCAACTGAGTTAGGCTTTCAATAGACTCAGGTGTGGCTTCTGCTCGGTTGGAATGAAAACCTGCACACACACCGGCCTTTTCCGGACAAGACTGGACACCCACGGTCTAGAGCCATCATGATGGATAGTATTAGAAATACAAGTCATGGAAAAAAAACGGGATTCAAATGACAAAAAAAAAAAAAAAAAGGAAGACAGTTTAACTGACCACGAGTGAAACTCAATACAACAAATAAAAAGTGATAAACAAAATAAAAAGTATACTAAATACTAATGGATGATTAAAAATAGCCCTAATTACTAAATGCTGTCGTCGCTCTTTCGGCTGCTCCCTGTTCGGGGTCGCCACAGCAGATCATTCGGTCCGCATGTTTCAATTTCAGCACAGGTTTTGCGCCGGATGCCCTTCCTGATGCAACCCTCCCATTTAACCGTTTGGGACCAGCACTGAGATTTAACTCACAGTGGCTGGGTTAGCTCCCTGCCGGGGAATCGAACTCGGGCCGTGGCAATGAGAGTGCGGGATCCTGCCGCTGGACAACCAGGAGGCTCCCTAATTACTAATTTAACGGAATAAAAAAATAAAATTGAACACGGGGGAAAAAACAAATCCTGCTCACCTCTCTTTCTTCAGGATGCTGTATGTGCTCCGTCAGAATCTGCAAACGGTCTGACAAAGCACCCTGTTTTTATTTAAAAAAAACAAAAAAAACAAGAACATTTAAATGATTTAAAATCAACACAAACACACACACACACACACACACAGAGCATAACCTGCTTGGAATAAATCCAAATTAACTGAATAGTTTGTTCAATTACTGTAAAGTCCTGCAGAATTCTTGAATCTGATTGGTCAGAAGGTATTCATTTCCTATAACTTGTTCTAATACGTTATCGTTTCCATAGTAACAGGTCATTCACAGAGACTTGTACGGCAGATGCTCGACATAAAGGGTTGATTAAAAAAAAAAAGTTATAAAGCTTAGAATCGTTAATATGGTGAAGTCTTCTATGAGGAGTCGCTTTTTGAAGGAGTCTCAAGTTGGATTTTTGTCTTAATGACCTCAATGCTAAAATGCTAATACTCGTGACCCTGAACGAAATGGTGATTACGCAAAACTCCACCTTCTTCTCCAAAATGGCGTATCCAGCGTCGGCGCTGGCTGATTCTCGGCGCTCGTCTGCGAGTCGAGCCTGTGTGAGAGCGGAGGAGGCCGAGCGAACGCTCTCCTTTTGCCTGTTCATACTTTTAGCCCAGCGCTCCATGTCTTTAGCGATCTGAAACGGAAACACAGACAAAAATACACACAGTAAGCAACAATGCAGTTGAACAATGTCATTAATATCAGTATGTGATGAACGGTGTTTGGTTCAGCTCACCTGCTGGGCTGTCTTGGTTTTGGGTTTGTCCTTCTTGTCCTTCGTCGAAGAGGAGAGGTCAGAGGCTGTAGCCGTGGCAGAAGGATCAGCGCCATCGTTAGGAGCAGGAACATAAGTGTGTTTCTCTCCATCCCAGTACATGTACTGCTGAGTGTGAGGGTTATAGTAATACTGAGGAAGAAGAAAAAGAAAAAGAAAAAAACAGAAAGAAGGAAAAATCATTCATTTATGTTTTTGCAATGAATTAGTATAATATACTACAGGTATAAACTGCTGTTCCCAAAACGGCATGTATCAGTAAACAGAGTTTCAGATGACACTGGAGACTCCTTCCATACACGTTAAATTATTTCCTACTTAAGCATATACACACAAACAGCGCTGAAATCAGATGTATGGTGATATAAATGCCAAATGAATGAGGAGATATAGAAAAATAAGGAGCTTTCAGTTGTCCTTCGAACTAGAACTACATCAAGAAGAACCGTCATGAGGCTAAGCACCTCAAATGATCTAACAAGCCCTTGGACCTATAGTGAGATAGACCTTACTACATCACATTAAACACTACATTGTTTACAATATTTTTGTCTTTAAATTAAAGATAGTTGGCATCTAAAACGATCCATGTTGCCATGCTTGCCTCATTTCTCCACAAGAAAGTAAGTTAGTGCATTAGTGCAGGGGTGAAAAGTCAAGCTGCACATCTCAGCTTTAATATGCAGTAACTGTACTTAACAGCCATGCTTCATTTAAGTGCAGGTAGATCCACATAATGCATTACGGTATTCCTGTCTCTAAAGAGCATGAATGAGATCGCACTCTCCCATTAGAACAATTTTGAGCGTCTGTGTGCCTAATACCCTCGTGCACAGCCTTTTAACGAGCACATTTCCTGTTACACTGCAGTTTCATTAAGAGCTTTAAACTGTATAGGCTGTGCAAAATGTAATTGGGGAAGTGTGGTTTTTGTGTGGTCTTTCCCAGCCGATGAGATAAATACTCTCGCTCAAAGGAAGCTAAAATTAAAAACATGCAATGTTCAGTTTGATATTGTAAAAAAAAGTAAGGAGAATATTTTACCTGGGAGTTGGGATCGTAGTAAAGTCCAGTCAGAGGATCATAGTAATAACCTGAGCTTTCATCATACTGATATGTGGATACATCAGGATCAGCTGAAACAACAAAATACAACTAATCAACAAAGTCTCCGGTTTATCTTTTAGAACTTCAAACTTCCAGTAAATCTATCCATGTTGGAAGGTGAAGATAAAGTGGGAACTTACGGTACTGCTGACGTTCATACGCTGTTCCTGGTGTGGCAGGCTGAGGCTTTCCAACAGTTTCAACCTAATCTCACAAACACACACACACACACACAGTTAAACAAGCTATGCTGCTATAGCTTCAGAAAATTTATTACCAAAAGAAGGTGAGTGATGAAACAAGTGAGTCAGTTAGTGAACCAATTAGCAAACGATTCACTTATTCATTTCTAAAATTCAATTTATTTGTATAGCGCTTTTTTTAACACCAAAAAGTCCAGCTTGTGTAAAAAAGTAGATCTGAAAATATTTTCAAAGGAAGATTTGCATGAATGAACAAATCGTTGATTTAGTGAGACATTTAGAAAATTAAGGCTTTGCTTTAGTGAAAAAGTGAATCGTTTAGCTTGAGTGAACAAGTGAATCATTTAGCTTGAGTGAACAAGTGAATCATGTGGCTGGAGTAAAAAAATGAATCATTTAGCTTGAGTGAACAAGTGAATCATTTAGCTTGAGTGAACAAGTGAATCATTTAGCTTGAGTGAACAAATGAATCATTTGGCTTGAGTAAAAAAATGAATCATTTAGCTTGAGTGAACAAGTGAATCATTTAGCTTGAGTGAACAAGTGAATCATTTAGTAATCAAGTAGTAAAGTGTTCAATTATACAAGCTAAGGCCTAGCTTATACTTCTGACGTTTATGTTTATTCATATGACAGACACTTTTATCCAAAGTGACTAACAATTTAACTTCTAATGAGCTTTTAGGATTTTGGGGGTTACCCATGAACACACTGAAACAAATATATACAACATAAACCAACCTTAAGTTTAAGTAAAGATGTGTGTGCGCGCGTGTGTGTGTGTGTGTGAGAGAGTGCGGCTAGTTATACCTGGTTTGGCTGTGTGCTAACAACTTGTGGTTGTGTCTGTACGTGCACAGAACTGATGGCTGCACCTTCGGTTACCGTGGGAACCAAAGGTGCTAAAGAAAAAAAAACAACACATACACACGTTACTAAAGACATTTAACCAAGTTCTCATTAGAGTACAAAATTTTCCCTTCTGTATCTCACCTGTAGTCATGCTCCCCCCATCATAGACACCCATTAACCCTGGAGCAGAATTTGTCACGGGACTTGTCCCGATAACAGCCCCGGCCCCTTGGTAGCTGACTGCCTCTGCAGCAACTCCTTCTGGTCTCTGTTGCATGAATGTAGATGTTGCTGCCCCCTGCTGGTACACGCTCACATCTCCTCCAGCAGACAGCTGAAGTGTGGAACAGGAAACCGAGTTAACTTTTACGTACTGATATATAAAAAAATGACATATGGCTTAATGTGAAACACGTTTGTGTATGACCTGGGAAACAGCCCACTGTGCCGCAGCAATGGCTGTACTCGCTACACTCGCTGCACTCACTCGACTGCTGTCAGGCACGCATACCTCTCTGAGAGAGAGAGAGAAAGAGACACAATAAAAGAAACAAAGACAGCAATAAAGCAAGCAAGCCGTTATTAATGCATCTTTATATAATACAGGGTGTCTAAAAATTCTGGAAGCAATGGGAATATGTTGAACAAACATTTTGATCCGAATATGCTGAAGAAAATCCGCAGAAATACGATATAGCAACTGGGAAAATGCATAAGTGTGAAAAAGTAGAAATGAATATAAAATACGTTGTATGAATATTCACTGATCAGGCGTAACATTATGACCACTGACAGGTGAAGTGAATAACACTGATGATCTCCTCATCATGGCACCTGTTAGTGGGTGGGATATATCAGGCAGCAAGTGAACATTTTGTCCTCAAAGTTGATGTGTTAGAAGCAGGAAAAATGGGCAAGTGTAAGGATTTGAGCTGATCTTGAGGATCTTGTGGGGTGTTCCCGGTCTGCAGTGGTCAGTATCTATCAAAAGTATCCTTTAAGTCATTTAGGTCTTGTAAGTAACTTACAGGACTTAAAGGATCTGCTGCTAGCATCTTGGTGCTAGATACCACAGCACACCTTCAGGGATCTAGTGGAGTCCATGCCACTAGACAGGTGGCAGGTGGTCATATTGTTATGGCTGATCGGTGTATTTAGCCTTATTGGTTCCTGACTTTTCAGACATCCTGTAAATATTACAAAGCCATGATTATATGGCTGGGTTACTGATTTATTCATTATTATTTTTATTTAGAGTTTCCTGGCAAAAAAATAAATAAAAAAATTAGCAGACTGGCGATCACTTGTTCAACAAGCAGAAAAAGAAAAATCCCTTCCCGGTATCGATTTTAGCAAAACATTTTTATTTGGTATTTCCATTTCCTTTAAAATGCACTTCTAAATATTTTGAATCTTCTCATCACTTTTTAACCATGTGCTGCGAAGAGAAAACACCACAGCTCGCAGCCAAACCCTGCTACCTCAGACACTTAGAAAAGGATAAAGGCTATAGCTAAGTCATGCCAGAAGTGGAAAAAACAGTATATATTTCATATTAAATTACTTTGGCTGCTATTTTAAAATCCTCATTAAGTGAATTTTTTCTGGGAAATGTGTTGCTCTTCCTGTCCTTTCATGCCAAGTATAGATGGATTTTGATGCCCTGTTGAGTCTTTAATGTCCCGTGTGTATGTGTGAGATTATTATGTACCGTTTTGAGCCCTTGGCGAACTCCACAGTCACACTTTTCCCATCGATGGACAGTGGAGGCTGAAGAGCCTGAAGGATCTGCAGCAGCTGAGATGCCTCCTGCGGACAAACACAGCCTGGGTCAATGAAACAAATCAGCAGGAGCCAATGGAATAAAAGAAAAAAATAATTAAGTCGCAAAGAAAATTATGAATATTAATTAATATATCACAATTTCACGGAACAGTTAAGAAAGGAGAAAATAATGATAATAATTTAAGGGATTTACATTAACAGGGGTGAATATTTGTAATCACATCATTTATGTTTATATCTTTTAATTTATATGTAAAAAATTATTTATGAACTACACTGATTTTCTGTCCACTTCATCATTATTGGCTAGTTTGTATAGATTTGTTCTGTCAAATCTATACAAACTATGTCAATGGTGATGGGGTGAATACTTATCTAAGCCATATGGCAAGAGCATAATTTAGTCATTTTTATATATTAATAATAAGTCTATAAGGTATATTTGGATGAGAATAAACCTTTCAGATATGTATATGAATGATGCGTATAAAAGTCCTTCGAAGGATTACGTGTGATGCAGGCGGGGATACTGTACCACGATGGTGGTGAGCTGTACGAACGCAAAGCCGCGATTCAGCTGCGTCTGTTTGTCTTTAATGAGCCGGACGTTGGAGGAAGTGAGAGTAGCGAACGGCGCCAGAGATGATAAAATGGCCTCCAGTGTGGTGTGAGGACCAAGATTCCTGAGGATTAGGGCTAGGATCAAACACACACAGAGAGATATAAGAAACCTATCATTAAAGAAACCTATTAAACCTGATTATAACAGAGTGAAGTCAACACTTCTTATGGCATCAGTATCCACTGCGCTAAACTTCCATTTATGCTTACAAAAAACTAAATCCAATTTAAAAAACACCCTGTTGAATAAAAGAGAGTTGTGTGAGCAGGTCAGAGGGGACGTACTGTCGTTTGCTGCCTCTGCAGTCTGAGATGAAGCGGAGATGTTGAGCAGAGGGGTGGCTGACTGATAGATGGTAGGAAGAGGCAGTAAGCCCTGTGATGAATCCTTTGACTGCCTCGGGGTTACGTCTTTTTGCAGCATGGGCAGTTTGTGCTCAGCGTCTGAAGAGAGAGAAAAGAAATCTCACATATGCAACTCGGCATAAACATTCAGCAGCTGTGGCATAAACACAAAACCCCTAGACTCTTGTTACAGAAATGCAGCCTTTATAAATGGCGAAATAATACAAAGGATAAACACAGGAGTTCCCAAATCCATTTACTTATTTTACAAACTAATATTAGAAATATTTAAGAATGATTGTGTGTTCGCTAACGTTTTGAAGAACTGAGGGCAGGAAGCCTTTATTATGGCTACACATACATTACAGCACAGTGGAATTCTTTTCGTCGCATATCTCAGCTGAAGAAGTTGGGGTCAGAGCGCAGGGGGCAGCTATGATTCAGTACCCCTGGAATAGGGAGGGTTAAGGGCCTTGCTCAATTGCCCAACAGTGGAGCTTGGTGGTGCTGGGGCTTGAAACCAGATCCTCTGATCAACAACCTAGAGCCTTAACCACTCGAACCACCACTGCCCTTTTGCAATGTTAATGAGAGTCAAATTCAAACAAGGCACATCTATCATTAGTCTATCTCTGTCCATCTCTATCCACTGACCAGACTGACATTGTGTCTCAAATCGCATAATTGCGTGCTACTCTAAACTGTTACTGAGTACTACCACTAACCGGTTTTACTATTATGTTTACGGCATGAACTTTAAAAAAAATCTCACCTTGAAACCTTTTCAAGATTAGTAAATATGTCAGACTTCTAGATTTGTGATTTCAGAGACACTTTGGTATCATTTTCCCAAAAGATTTAGGAGTCCCTGGACCAGCACAAAAAATGTGCATGTAGATGTAGCAACCACCATCAGTGCTTACAGCTCATCAGTAATCAGGGTGAAAATCGATAATTTCGTATACCAGCTGTCCCAAAATTGCTATCAAATTATTATTTGTGGTTCAAATTGAATGCAAATTGGTTAGAAAGCTAATAAAATTCCCCTTAATCTGATAGAAATATCAAACAAATTGCTCTTTGTTAAGTTGACCGCCTGCCTATGTAATTACCAGTGCCATGTGTTTACTTTGCAACATCCTGTGTATTGCGTTTTCCCCGAGTGTCACGCCTGATGTGCGTGTGTTTTGAGATCAAATGCGAACTATTTTGGATATATGAATACTAAAAAAATAAATACAGTTTCTATAGGTGCAAACTTTATATGCATAAGACCACGTTATGCTGAGAAATTAGTTCCCAAATTCAGCCCAAAATATGTGTGCTTCCTGACCAGCTACGGCCAAAAGCAAAGATTTTTATTAAAAAACTTCATCTATAAAAAGTATTTATAATATTTTACAAGACACTTTTATTAATTGTTTATGTGATGTGATGTTTAACATGTTGAAAATGGTCTAGATGGTCATTCGTGAAAATAAAAAATAAAACGTACTGACTTTCTACTTAAAAATATCACTTGTATAGAGTGGGTTTATATTAAAAACTACATTCAATTTGAATTATACAGAAAAAAAATCCAATGGAACGCAAAGCTTAAAGGCAATACCTCTTCTAGATCAAAAGTTATAGAAATTTTGGGCTTTAGGAAAAGGCCATTTTTACCGACTCGGGTCCGTGTTTCGTAGGGAGCAAAAATTCTCTAAAATGGTCATTTTTTCCCCGATTTCAAATGCTCATAACTTCTGATCTACAAGAGATATTTTCAAAATCCAAACAATTTTGGAATTGATCTTTCAGAAACCATTCATTCATTCATTGTCTACCGCTTATCCGATCTATTCTCAGGTCACGGGGAGCCTGTGCCTATCTCAGGCGTCATTGGGCATCAAGGCAGGATACACCCTGGACGGAGTGCCAACCCATCACAGGGCGCACACACACACACTCATTCACTCACGCAATCACACACTACGGACAATTTAGAGATGCCAATCAACCTACAATGCATGTCTTTGGACCGGGGGAGGAAACCGGAGTACCCGGAGGAAACCCCCTAGGCACGTGGAGAACATGCAAACTCCACACACACATGGCGGAGGCGGGAATCGAACCCCCAACCCTGGAGGTGTGAGGCAAACGTGCTAACTACTTGATGGTAGTAGACGGTAAAGTACACACCTGATTTTGGAACTCCACATTTGAAGCATTTCTCCCTTCGTTTGAAGTTCTGCACTCCACACTGAAACATAACGGACAACGTATTAGCCAAAACTGTTAGAAGAAATATTGCAGCGCTCAACACGTCGAGCTATCTTCACTGTTCTTGCATGCAAGTCAGAAGGCGGCCGTGCGATGAGTTATATCTTTACTACGATCACAATATTTCACTTCCTCCGTTTCGAAATCTTGAAACAGATAGATCAGACGGTGTTCATTACTTTTCCTAAACTGCAGCTCTGACATTAGTGCAGTCTGTAATTCATAACACAGGGTTATACTTGTTTTACTATGTTATCGTTTCTATAGCAACAGCTTGTTCAGACACTTTCCTATATCAGCACACAACAGAGTTTTCTTCTGTATGTAATCATCTGCCATGCAAGAATCTGCACATTAACTATAAATAAAGTGGGGGAAAAAAAAAAAACATGTAGATGACCGTGTGTGTACCTTGTTGCAGAGCCAGTCCTCATTAGCACGTGGCTTTGGATCACTATAGTGCATAGACACTCTGTGTCCCAGAACAGTGAGCACTCTCTGATGGAAGGAAAAAGAATGAGAGAAGGAGGGGAGAAGAGAAAATATGGCAGTCAGGGTCAAAAAAAGAACAAAACACACTACAGACCTCAGATCACAGAAAGAGAGAGGGTGAGAGGGAGAGAGAGAGAGAGAGAGAGAGAGAGAGAGAGAAAAAGAGAGAGAGAAGGAGAGACAGCGAGAGATCACCTTCAGCCAGAGAAAAATGGGACGGACGTGCCAGCCTCTCTCGGCCATTACCACTTCACCACCCCTCGACTTCAGGGGTAACACACGAAATAAACCCACATTTCTTTTACATCCAACCCACAACCTGTCTTTCTGAACAGGCCGAGTAGACACGCCTCCTTGTCCTGATCGGTCGAGTGTTGCTTGGTGACCATAAAGGCCATAATGTATAATAATATACAATTTCTTATAAAAGCAAAGCAAAAATCTAATGTATTACCACAGCTTGTAGAAAAACACTTCAGTGACTATGTGCACACAGTGTGCATGTGTGTGTGTGTGTGTGTGTGTGTGTGTGTGTGTGAAGTGTGTGAAGTGACCTGGTTGGTCTCCATCCAGCGGCTGGCCTCCTGCAAGTGATTAAACTCGACGAAGGCGAATCCTCGGCTCTGACCTGCACACACAGCGCCGAGCCACAACAACACAACACAACATTGCAGTGAGGGGTTAATGAACTCACTCGGACAGAGAGAGAGAGAGAGAGAGAGAGGGTGGGGGGTGGAGAGAGGGGGAGAGATAAAGAGAGGGTTTGTGTGAGTGTGCATAAGAATGCGAAATGTCATAGAGACCCACAGGTTTAGATTGACTCATTGCTTTCTTAACACACACACACACACACACGAAAACCTCACAGTCTGATTTCCCCAAAATCTCAAACTTTTAAGCTAAACTTTAGTGGCATGGGCTGCCTCCTTGTTCGGCATCATATACAGCCAGATCCTGCGTCATACTTACTGAGAGAGGATCTTCCTCTGATGCCTCCAGGTCTTTAAACAAAATTAACAATTAAACGAAAAAGAAATGGCGACCCAACACATAACACAGGCCTGTGTGTGTGTTAAGAAGCAGACAGACCGAATTCAAATGGCAGGAAATTCTTTCTTGGGCGCAATAAGCACAAAAATCGAATTTGCTTCCTTTAGTACAGCTTTTCCTCTGAATGGACGAGGCGACAAATCCTAACTCAGGACATGGTGTATACTGACTGTTCCCGACCACATACACCTACCATGATCATAGGAGATTCTCTGGTAGTATTTATATTTATGCTGCGTTCAATATTTCTTGGAATTACGTCGGGTTTTTTTTACCTGTGTGCACTGAAGCTAAAAAGAAGGGAGAAAAAAATATAGACAGTTACATGTTCTTCTTTTCTTATCAACAAGCTAGCTAGCTAACTGTGATGAGTGATATATATTTTCTTCCTCAAAACTGCATACTCAGTCATATAACTAGAATAAGTGAATACACCAATCAGGCATAACATTAAGAGCACTGACAGGTGAAGTCCTCATCATGGCACCTGTTAGTGGGTGATATATATATATAATGAAGCAAGTGAACATTTTGTCTTTAAAGTTGATGTGTTAGAAGCAGGAAAAATGGACAAGCGTAAGGATTTGAGCGAGTTTGACAAGGGCCAAATTGTGATGGTTAGACCACTGGATCACAGCATCTCCAAAACTGCAGCTCTTGTGGGGTGTTCCTGGTCTGCAGTGGTCAGTATCTATCAAAAGTGGTTCAAAGAAGGAACAGTGGGGAGAGAAGGCTGGCCCGTGTGATCCGATCAAACAGACGAGCTACTATTGCTCAAATTGCTGAAGACGTTAATGCTGGTTCTGATAGAAAGGTGTCAGAATACACAGTGCATGACAGTTTGCACTACAGTGGTCAGTATCTATCAAAAGTGCCCTTTAAGTCCTGTAAGTTGCGAGGCAAGTCCCATGGAGGCCTCACCTCGCAACTCATAGGGCTTAAAGGATCTGCTGCTAACATCTTGGTGCCAGATACCACAGCACACCTTCAGGGATCTAGTGGAGTCCATGCCTCGACGGGTCAGAACTGTTTTGGCAGCAAAAGGGGGACCAACACAATATTAGGCAGGTGGTCATAATGTTATGCCTGATCAGTGTATATGTGTATGTTAGGATCTAAAGAAAATATAAACACATATACACATTATAATTCTTGAGCAGCCATTTTGATCTGACGTCACTCGCGTTTTCAAAAAGGAATTCCAAGTTCTTTGGATTTTCCTAGTTGGAGGTCGGAAATTACAAGCTAGTCGAACGCAGCAGTAGATTTAGACAAAGCCAAACTATACTTCTGAGAAATGTGTATTATCTGGCCAGTAGTTATGGTTCGATAACGCTCCATAGAGCTGGAGGAGACATCATCAGAGATGCTTCACCTCCTACTGTGAACATGGCTTTTAAGTGTGTGTGCATTCGGGAGTGCCTGTCACTCTGCACACATAACGACTTAGAAACAAAAGTTGCAGGAGGACGTGACAATTATAGGTTTAATTATAAAAAATAAAAAAATAAATAAATTTTTTTTTTTTTTTTTAATTCAACCTAGAATTTTTTTTTTTTTTTTTTTAAATCTGAAAATTCTCACCTGAGGATTTGTTCCTCATCAAGCGAACATCTCGAGGCTGAATTCCCTGAACCTGGAGCAGGGCTCGGATCTGACACACACACACACACACACACAATAATTAATTTTGAAATCCAAGAATTTAACTTAAATATAAAAAAAATTTTTCAGACAATTTTTTAAAATAATTTTTAGAATTATAATTTTAATTTTTATCTGAATGATGATACATTTATAAAAATAATTTTTATTTTAACTAAAAAATGAAGCACAAAATATCTATATATATATATATTTTTTTTTTTTGCATTTTGTCCAATAATTCAGTTCAAAATCACCAAAAGAGTAATTGAATGAAAGCTAAATGTCGTAATTTGTAGATGTGTGTGTGTGTGTGTGTGTGTGTGTGTGTGTGTTTACCTCGATGGCGGTGGCGTCAGGTGGTAGCATCCTCAGCATGATGATGTTGCTGGGTTTCTGGTCTTCACCTCTATAATCCCGATCACGCAGCTCTGAGTCCTCCACATTAGACTCCATCCTGTAACTCATCTCTCCGTCCTCATCCCTCCATCCGCACTGCTGCTGGAGAGGAGGAGAGTTCAAATTTCATAATAAAATCATTATTCAAGAATAGAAGGCTTAGAAGCACTCGCACCTGCCTAATTTATTCTATACGTTTTTTATTATATTATATGGAAACTTGCTATAGTGTTCCTGGTGATGATGGTGATGTTGTGAAGGTGTTCCATGTCGAAAGAAAGGAAGGAAAAGGAAAGAAGAGAGAGGAAGGAGAGAGATGAAGGAATGTAGGAAGGAGGAAGAGAGAGAGAGAGAGAGAGAGAGAGAGAGAGAGAGAGAGAGAGAGAGAGAGAGAGAGAGAAAGAAAGGTGTTTATGGGTTTATCAGTGAGCTGTATACACTGTGAGAACTGTGATGTTTCTGTTTAACCCTGTGATCAGAATATTTTAAGATACTGTAGAAAAACTTGTTGCCATGTAACACATTTTCAGTGCTCAGTGAGCGTAATATTTCAAGAACAATAAAACACCTCGCAGGCAAAAGTTAAATGTACAATGAATCAATACTTCATCAGATTTTGAAACGGAAATAAAAACATGTGGCTGTGTTTAACTGAAACTGCAATTCTAAACGTCGTAAATAACGCGCAACATCACTCCACGTCATTTAGACTTTTAATGTTAACGCTCGTCATGATCCTCACCCTTCGTGATCCGCTACTTCTGGAATATTTCTCCTCCTCTGCTTGACCTCCGTCTCTCCTCCACTCTTCTGATCTGCGTCTGTAGCGCTCATAGTCTCGAGCGTGGCCGTCGTGTTCCTCCTCGAACCGGAAGTCTCTTTCCTCCTGCTCGACTTGTGCGTGGGAATTTGAAAAGCCGCCAACTCGACGGTGTCCGTCTCCGCCGTCACGGTTTCCTCGCGCTCGGAACCGACTGTCGTCAAAATCGGCGCGTCCGTGCGGCCGGTCTTTATTTAAACCGTCGCTTTCATTATATGTGCTGTCGTGCGAATATCCGCGGTAGTCCACGTCTCTGTAATCGTGATCCTTGATTTCGGTGCGTCCCGTACGATCACAGCATCCGCTCCTGAAACCAGAAGAGGAAGGGTTTGAGATTAACAAACACTACAATACACAGAGATGGATTAACACTGCTTCAACACACCAAAGGCGTTTTTTGGACAAAACTGAAATGTACTCAACACCTCTTTGTGCTAATTGTGAACGATCAGCCAGAATATGATTGATGTAGACTGTTTTAAAATGTTTAGATACACCGATCAGGCATAACATTCTGAGCAGTGAGAGGTGAAGTGAATAAGACTGCTGATCTCCTCATCATGGCACCTGTTAGTGGGTGGGATATATTAGGCAGCAAGTGAACATTTTGTCCTCAAAGTTGATGTGTTAGAAGCAGGAAAAATGGGCGAGCGTAAGGATTTGAGCGAGTTTGATGAAGGGCTAAATTGTGATGGCTAGACCACTGGATCAGAACATCTCCAAAACTGCAGCTCTTGTGGGGTGTTCCCGGTCTGCAGTGGTCAGTATCTATCAAAAGTGGTCCAAGGAAAAAACAGTGGTGAACCGGCGACAGGGTCAAGGGCGGTCAAGGCTCATTGGTGCACGTGGGGAGCGAAGGCTGGCCCGTGTGATCCGATCCAACAGACGAGCTGCTCAAATTGCTGGTTCTGATAAAAAGTTGTTAGAACACACAGTGCATGATGGATCAGGGCTGGTTTGGCAGCAAAAGGGGGACCAACACAATATTAAGCAGGTGGTCATAATGTTATGCCTGATTGGTGTATGTATAGTAGCTACCAAATTGCATGCAACATACACATATGTTGATCATCTGTAAAGCGAAAAGCAGGAAACCACAACTCATTTGCATTTGGTCACGCCCACAAAACTCCATAAAAGGTCAAGTGCACAGACAGCTGGGAGTGTGAAACGAACAATCAATATAAAGCCTCAAAAGTGGAAATTATTTTCACTCACTTCTATGCCAATAAAAACATTAACCATAATTAATACTGAAAAATTGCACATAGCATTTATTTGTCTTGTTTTTACAGCTTTACAAGTTTTATTTACCTTAAAATTTTTAAAGCTGTTAAAAAAAAGACAAAAAAGACTATATATATATATATATATATATATATATATATATATATATATATATATATATATATATATATATATATATATATATATATATATATAAATAAAAGGGCTGTCAGTTTAATGCGTTAACCTAATTAATTACTTATGAAAAAATAACGTGATTAAAATATTTTAACACAACCTGTCCCGCCCCGCCCCGCCCCGCCCCGCCCCGCCCCAGACCTGTACATCATCTTAGCACTCTACAACAAAACTCATCCAGATGGGTCCACTGATAAAACCAGAGTCATCTGCATTGTCTGCAGTACGGAATTTGCATACCATCAAAGCACTTCTAGCCTGAAGTACCACATGAACTCAAAGCATGTTTTAGCAAGCTCTACAGTTAGCACAACCCCAGCTGCTACAATCAACACGCTCCGCCAAACCACGCTGTCTGAGGCTAGTCGTCACAAAATTAGCAAGTCTACATCGGAAAAACTTATAAATGCGATAGCTAAATGGATTGCTGTGGACTGTAGGCCTGTTAATATAGTGGAAGACAAGGGGTTAATGGATGCATTTCGAATTGCTTCCTCAGATGTGACCTACATACCACTTTCGAAAATAAATCAGCTGTTTGACACTGAAAAAAAATCAAAACAGGAAATATTAGCTCAAGCTCAATATGTTGCCCTGACTGGAGATCACTGGACTTCGGTCAGTAATCAGAACAATCTAGGTGTTACTACACATTTCACTGATCGTGACTGGAACCTTCAGACCTCTGCGTTGACGGTACTGATGACAGTCACACGGCACTACTCTGATGCATGTGCCGAACGGTTCCTAACAGTGGCTGAGGCGTGGGGAATTCGTGATAAGGTGACAACCATCGGAACAGACAGCGCTCGAAACATGGTTGCAGCAGCAAGAGAACTTCCGTTTGATCACATGCCCTGTGCCGCACACATATTGCAGAGGACCATCTCTGTTTGCCTCTCTGACAGTGGATTTGTTGATGCATTAACAAAGTGTCGCAAGATTGTAGGACATTTTAAGCACAGCCCTGCTAATACAAAGGAATTAATTCAGCAACAGACAGCACTTGGACAACAGAGAGAGCAACTGATACAAGATGTTTCTACAAGGTGGAACTCGTCGCTCGATATGATCACCTGTCTCTTACAGAACCAAGAGGCTGTTAAGGCTACTTTAGCCCAAAAGAAACACAAATTAGTCATGCTGAGCACAGCTGAGTGGGACAAACTGCACAAACTGCAGACTGTCCTTGAACCATGCAGGTAAGTCTTCCTTCCTTCCATCCTTCCTGAGACCCACCCTCCTCAATTACAGTAGTACCACATGTCCTATTGTTATTGCCTGTTTTTAATGGATTTGTTTGTTTTCAATTGCATTTGTACAATGTTTGTTACACAATATACTTTCCTTGAAAAGTAGTGTTCTAGAAAGGCATGCCTAAATGTCTTAGAGCTCTTTAAAAACTCCATAAAATGAACTTTACAAAATGGGAAAGATTTTTTTAATCTTAATTGTTCATGTTTATCTTCTACTTAAGGTATGTGCCTGAACTTCTTGGTGGTGAGACTCATGTCTCATGCTCTGTGGTGCTGCCTGCATTCTGCCATCTTAACCATGTAACGAAGGTCTCTGACGAGGATCCGGCCTATGTGGCGAGGTTCAAGGCTGCCTTCAAGAAAGACCTTGCTGAACGGCAAGCTGACATGAACAACGAATGGCTGAAACTGGCTTCAGCTCTTGACCCACATTTTAAGGACTTGAAATGCCTATCAAGAGGACAGAGAGAACAGGTGTGGTCCAGCCTTGAGAAGATGCAAGAAAATTTAGAATCTAGCACAGATACTCCACAATCCTGTGTAGAGCATAAGCCAGCAAAGAGGAGAAGAATCCTCCTGCTGGGTTCTGGCTCCGAATCAGAGGAGGAAAATGAGCTCAGCAATCCTCTAAATCATTACAGAGCTGAGCCCAGTATTGAGATGGATAAGTGTCCTCTACAGTGGTGGTAGCTCACACAGGGGCTCATATTAAACTGTCTTTATTAGCTCGCAAATATCTGGCCACCCCTGCAACCACTGTACCATGCGAGAGACTTTTCTCACTGGCTGGCAACATTGTCCAAAAGAAGAGAGCATCTTTACACTCAGAAAATGTAAACAAGTCAGTCTGTATTAGCAACTGGTTGAATGGTAAATAAGAGGAATTCAGGTCAGTTTAACTGTTTCTGTTAACATATGAGCTATTGTATGACCAAGTGCATAATAATTCAATAATATTCAATTCAATAATTATTTAAACAAAAAAGAAGTCATGATTGATGCCGAAGTGATAGGCTTATGTTCATTCATTCATTCATTGTCTACCGCTTATCCGATCTATTCTCGGGTCACGGGGAGCCTGTGCCTATCTCAGGCGTCATCGGGCATCAAGGCAGGATACACCCTGGACGGAGTGCCAACCCATCACAGGGCACACACACACACTCACACAATCACACACTACGGACAATTTAGAGATGCCAATTTTTTGTTTCTAAAAGCATTATTATAAGCCACTCTGGATAAGGGCATCTACTAAACACTGTAAAAGTCATAAAAATAAGCGACTTAAACTCGACAGAATATTCTAGATAGAAAAGCGCAGTAATGATCTGAAGTCAGTCCAGTCGAGGATTATATTAGTTAGCCTTCTTATGTGTGAGACTCACAAACAACTCACAAACAATCGGGAGCAGGGGTCGGATATGAATGATTTTCCCCTAAATTTACAGTATTTTCAGGGATAAGAAATTTCTAGCATAAACACTTGTACTGCGATTATTTATGTATAAATCCAGCTTCATAAATAAGGCCCAGTGTACTATGAGTCAAACACGAGAGTGTCTCAAAATTGTATGAATCACCATTTAGTTCAATCTAGACCTTTCTAGAAAAAAAATAAATAAATCCTTCTGCTAGAATGTGCAGCGACTTTATGTAAGGCTTTCATTTAGCTCAGCTTCGGACAATTTGCAAAGATTTTTATCAAAATAACAAACGACAGAAGGACATTTCACTCACCGCCTCCCATAATCCATGATCAGTACCAGGATCTGCCCAGCGTCTCCTTCTCCTGACACAATAACACGCAAAACACATCAGTTATTAAAAGACATTTCTACCCATGTGCTGTAGAATTCCTGAC
Organism: Hemibagrus guttatus; assembly: GCA_033459395.1. Taxonomy (NCBI): domain Eukaryota; kingdom Metazoa; phylum Chordata; class Actinopteri; order Siluriformes; family Bagridae; genus Hemibagrus; species Hemibagrus guttatus. The sequence continues at coordinate 20,925,725 of JAUCMX010000017.1, forward strand.
TCGGATCGGTGAGGAGGTGTTGACGAAGTAAGAAACAAAACACAACAGGGTTTGGTGTCATCAAGTCAAGTCAAGATGTGGTGTAAATCAGTCACAAAAAGAGTGCAAAGCTGATTATTTTCCCATTAAAGCACATTACATTAACAAACTATTACATTTGCTTATTAATTAAAGAATAACTTGTGACACTATTATACTTTTAGCTTTATATAGTCTCCTGGAAGACTGGGGGCCTGAAAAACGAGTTAGCTCTGTTTATCACCTATTTTTCTGCTAGTTTCTAAGTTAATAAAATAAAAATGAAATCCAGTCAGCTAGCTGTTGTAAGGAATAATAAGAGGAAATTTTTTAATTAAAATTGTAAACTTAACTGTAATAAGGACTGTCAGATAGCTAAATAACAAGCTATAATCAGTCATAGCTAATACAGATAAGCTATATTGCCAAAAGTTTTGGGACACCCCTCCAAATCATTGAATTCAGGTGTTGTTTTTCAGGGGTTGGGCTCGGCCCCTTAGTTCCAGTGAAAGGAACTCTTAATGCTTCAGCATACCAAGACATTTTGGACAATTTCATGCTCCCAACTTTGTGGGAACAGTTTGGGGATGACCCCTTCCTGTTCCAACATGACTGCACACCAGTGCACAAAGCAAGGTCCATAAAGACATGGATGAGTGAGTTTGTTGTGGAGGAACTTGACTGACCTGCACAGAGTCCTGACCTCAACCCCATGGAACACCTTTGGGATGAATTAGAGCGGAGACTGCGAGCCAGTCCAAAACTGGGACGTCTGCCTTTACATGCACATGAATGTAATATGGAGTTGTCCCGCTCTTTGCAGCTATAACAGCTTCTACTCTTCTGGGAAGGCTTTTCACAAGGTTTAGGAGTGTGTTTATGGGAATTTTTGACCGTTCCTCTAGAAGCGCATTTGTGAGGTCAGGCAGGTCTAATTCATCCCAAAGGTCTTCTAGTCAAGTTCCTCCACACCAAACTCCCTCCATGTCTTTATGGACCTTGCTTTGTGCACTGGTGTGCAGTCATGTTGGAACAGGAAGGGGTCATCCCCAAACTGTTCCCACAGTGTTGGGAGCATGAAATTGTCCAAAATGTCTTGGTATGCTGAAGCATTAAGAGTTCCTTTCACTGGAACTAAGGGGCCGAGCCCAACCCCTGAACTCAATGATTTGGAGGGGTGTCCCAAAACTTTTGCCAATATAGTGTAGTGAGCTAACTATTGGTTGGATAGCTAGAGTGAGCTAGTTTTAAACTGATAGCTGGCATTAAAGTGCGCTAACGAACATTAGTAACCAGCTAAAATAATTAGTTAGCTAGATACGTGCTGTATATACGTGTAGCTGATGCTAGCTAGCTAGCTAGCCAATATGAAAGAAAACTAAATTTACTACCCGCCCAGTTAGCAGTCTAGTTTGTACTGACATTGTTAACAGTAGCCCAGGTTAATAGCTTAGTTGCTAAATATAAACAATTTGTTTTAAATGTGAAAATGGCTTGCTAGCTAGTGTAACGCATCTTAGCATTAGCCTGCTTAGCAACGCTTCCATAGGTGTTTGTATTTAGCTTTGTTAGCTTTATAGAAGCTAGCTAGCTAAGTAAGCACATAAAGCTGAAATATGACGCCGAAAATGTCGTTAATGAGCAACATGGTGTTAAAGCACTTACCGTTATTAAATAAAAAAGGTGTTTGTTTTGATGTTCGTGAAATTCCGCGTTCATGTGCGCAATGTGGCCAGTCCTGCTATCGTAGCTAAAACCAGGGTTGCCAGATCTCTATGAAATCACCACTAATGCTGAAGTGAACCTTCGGGGGTGGTGCTGTGACAGAAAAATAATCAACGCTAAGGAGTTATAACGCAGCAGTTACGATAACCATTCAGAAACTGATTGTTTTCTCATGATGCACAACCCTGAAGTGATTTTATTCCTTTTTGTCGCTGATTACAATTTTAAATCTGCTGTGATGATGAATGACATCTATCCATTTTCAGTACACAGGGGGCCTGAAGCCTATTCCAGGAGACTTCCAGGAAGACGCCAACCCATCCAAAGATACAACTAAACACACACTCACACACCCATTAACACACTACAGATAGTTTAGAGATGCTTATCAGTAGGTTAGTGGGAAGGAAAGCAAAATAAAGGAAACCCCAGAAGAACATGCAAACTCTGAACACAGGAATCAATCCCTCCACCCCAGAGGAGTGAATCAAACATGTTAACCACTAGAAGTTGCTTTCAGCTGCTCCCTGTTCGGGGTCGCCACAGCGGACCAACTGGTCCGCACAACTTGGCACAGGTTTTACACCGGATGCCCTTCCTGACGCAACCCTCCCATTTTTCCGGGCTTGGGACCGGCACTGCATCCAGTGGCTGGGGTTTGGGCATTGGCTGGGAATCGAACCCAGGCCTTCCGCATGATAGGCGAGAAACCTACCCCTGAGCCACCAATGCCTCCACTAAAAGCCACAATTACTTCAGCACTTATTGGTACAAACCTCTGGAGCTGTACCAGAGGGAGAGAAAAGCATCAGAGGCATAGCTATACTTCTTACATGAAGGATGGTGCACTAAGCAGAGAAGTGTTTATTGACTGCAAGGATTTCACAAATGTTTTTATAAATTTTTTTTTTTTAATAAAAATTATTCCCTCCTTCCCAGCAGCAGCACCACAGAAGCATCGGAGAGACATTCGCTCACAGCTTGACGTTCTTGAAGCTCTAAGATGAGCGCTCATGTGGTGTAGTGAGTCTGATCTGTATCTTCATCAACGGAGCATTCAGTGAGCCCTCCTGTTCTGTGGATGGGGGTGGAGTCATCCAGGAAGAGACCAGGCCCACCAGGATAGAAAGATTTCATCAGAAGGTGAAGGTGATTTGACAGAAGAAGTGCAGGTTTTATTTCCAGGAACAAGTGGAGACAAACCATGCTAGCAAAAATAAATGCCTCCTATAGCACCCTGTAGATCTTAAACTTTAGCTTTAATAGTATGTATATCTCACAAAAATAAATAAAAAGTAATACACCGATCAGCCGTAACATTGTGAGCAGTGAGAGGTGAAGTGAATAAGACTGATGATCTCCTCATCATGGCACCTGTTAGTGGGTGGGATATATTAGGCAGCAAGTGAACATTTTGTCCTCAAAGTTGATGTGTTAGAAGCAGGAAAAATGGACAAGCGTAAGGATTTGAGCGAGTTTGACAAAGGGACGAATTGTGAAGGCTAGACCACTGGATCAGAACATCTCCAAAACTGCAGCTCTTGTGGGGTGTTCCCGGTCTGCAGTGGTCAGTATCTATCAAAAGTGGTCAAAGGAAGGAACAGTGGTGAACCGGAGACAGGGTCATGGGCGGCCAAGGCTCATTGATGCACGTGGGGAGCGAAGGCTGGCCCGTGTGATCCGATCCAACAGACGAGCTACTGTTGCTCAGATTGCTGAAGAAGTTAATGCTGGTTCTGATAGAAAGGTGTCAGAATACACAGTGCATGACGGGTCAGGGCTGTTCTGGCAGCAAAAGGGGGACCAACACAATATTAAGCAGGTGGTCATAATGTTATGCCTGATTGGTGCAGGCGAACCGGCGACAGGGTCATGTGCGGCCAAGGCTCATTGATGCACGTGGGGAGCGAAGGCTGACCCGTGTGGTCCCATCTAACAGACGAGCTACTGTTGCTCAAATTGCTGAAGAGGTTAATGCTGGTTCTGATAGAAAGGTGTCAGAATACACAGTGTTAGGCAATGTTATAATAATGCTATGCCTGATCGGTGTATAGTATATAAATAAAGGACAATGATAATCCAGTATGTAGAATAGTATAATTCACACCTTTATGAGTGGTCCTTTATTTGGGAAGAAAAAAAGTAACAACGTTTATCATCATGCCCTTTAGAAACGTCCTGCTTTAACTCATCGATTATATAAAGAGAATCAAAAGCAAGACATATTTTGGCTTTTTCCATTACATTTTATTTTCTAAATGCAACGTTTAAAAAACTGTATGTTTTTAAATAACATGAAACCAAATGCCAAATGTATTAGGTCACTAATGTACAGCCCAGAATCCTGAAAGGCGCCAGGCGCAAAAAAAAAGATAAAGGGGAAAAAAAGCAGTCTAAATACACTCATTTACAAAGAAAGATGCACATGCATTCATATACACACATATACAAACATACGTACAGTCAATTCAACATGGTCACTGAAGACAGGAAGAGAGATCAGGAAGATGAAAACCAGTGAAGAAAAATGTTTGAAAAATTAAATGAAAATCCTAATGACTGATTCCTTTTAAAAACCTAAGCTCGAACGTTCAGGGGAAAGTCTGAAAATAACCCTGCTCTGTGTTCCTAAACTGGGTTACTCACCCGCTTGTTCACTTCCCCTTAAATACAGTGTCTTACTGGCTTGTAAAGTAGCTAGCGTGTTAAGTTTCACGCTGTATAATGGACTAGCAGAGTAAAATAATGATCATGGAGACGCCGAGTCCTAAACAGCTCCCATAAGATGATTCAATGTTATAAAATGTTTCGTTGCTTGCATCGTCCGCCTTAAGATGAACAAGTGGGCTCAACCCAGGGAAAATGGACAAGGGTGTATTAAAACCATTATTGGAACGGGGCCCTATTCTGGGCTTCATAATGACAAAATAATGCCGTTATCCAAATTGCTAAGCTGCTTCAGGTGTCCTTATCGTGGATCACGATTTCTCTAAATCCCCGTCTCCGATTGGCCGTTTCATTACCATGGGAATTAAACCCCACCCTCCCTCCCTGTTTCACGATGGCAGAGTTAAAGATCCTCCACCCTTAGTTAGATGTCTATAATAAAGAGCAGCCGGTCTTCTTCCCACGCTTCTTGGCCTGCAGCGCCGCCCTGGTGGCCATTTCGAAGACTTCCCTTACGCCGTCTTTCGTCTTCGCTGAGCATTCTAAATAACCGAAAGCGTTGATCCGGTTGGCCATGTCGCGACCTTCTTCTGGTTTTACAGGCTCCTGTAACAGAGAATGAATTATCAGCAAAACAGTTTGTGCAGACCGGGTTGAAAGTGAGCTCAGAAATTACGATGTGACAAAAACAGCTGGATGTTGTTCGTTTTCAAAGAGCGTTCGGGATTCACAGCAACAGGAGGCGGAGCAACCTGTGCTTAAGTGAAGAGGGCGAAGCGGCCGACTTGGCCGAATTTATTCAAATGAGACATTCGTGTTTCCTGACTGTTTTTACATCTTCCTCTTTACACTGTTCAAATTCAAGACAGCTGCGGCACATTTCCGAACCTACGTGTACGCTAATCCGGATAAATTTGAAAACCGCGTTTTCATCTAAAAACACTCTGCATCCACATAATCGTTTTCATCGTTTCCCAAAAGTTGGTCATCCACTACGAAACTGTTTACGTCCCTACACCGTGCATGAGTAAAACGTAAGATGTTTCCGCCTGGCGTTTATTTACTATCCGGCTCTATGAAACGTCACGGAAATATGTAGAGGAAAAGCATGATGTCTTCCACCATCTTAGCTGAATTGGTCACATGACTAAAAATGCATCGTTTTCAAAAGCCTCTGTTTTCACAGTCCACACTGCGACGCAAATGTATCCACTTTAGAGAGCGTTTTCAAAAAGGAACCCAGGACCCACTGCACCATCGTAGGGTCTGACAATGGGTCCGAAGATTTCATCCCGATACTTAATGGCAGTCAGGGTGCCATTGTCTAGCCTGTAGAGGTCTGTGCGTCCCTCCATGGATACGCCTCACCAGACCATCACTGACCCACCACCAAACTGGACATGCTAAACGATGTTACAGACAGCATAACATTCTCCGTGGCTTCTCCAGACCCTTTCACGTCTGTCACATGTGCTCAGGGTGAACCTGCTCTAATCTGTGAAAAGCACAGGGCGCCAGTGGAGGACCTGCCAATTCTGGTGTTCAAAAGCTAATCGAGCTCCACGGTGCCAGGCAGTGAGCACAGGGCCCACTAGAGGACGTTGAGCCCTCAGGCCACCCTCATGAAGTCTGTTTCTGATTGTTTGGTCAGAGACATTCACATCAGTAGCCTTCTGGAGGTTATTTTGTAGGGCTCTGGCAGTGCTCATGGGTTAAGGACCTTCTATGGCCCTGTCCAGCTCTCCTAGAGTAACTGCCTGTCTCCTGGAATCTCCTCCATGCTCTTGAGACTGTACTGGGAGACACAGCTTACCATCTGGCAATGGCACGTGGACTTGGACTGCCTGTGCCGCCTCGGTAGGGTCCAGGTATCACCTCACACTACCAGTAGTGACACTGACCCTAGCCAAATGCAAAACTAGTGAAAAACAGTCAGAAAAGATGAGTAGGGAAAAAATATCAGTGGCCTCCACCTGTAAAACCATTCCTGTTTTGGGGGACGTCTCATTGTTGCCCATCTAGCACACCCCCTCTGCTACTTAACTGACCAGGTCAATATCCCAGGAGTTTAATTGACTTGATGCTACACTCTGATTAAAATGTGTTCCTTTAATTTTTTTTTGAGCAGTATCTATATATTTATTAGTGTTTGGTCTGTGGCTTTAGCTGAGAAAGCAGAAGAGTTTACATCTGATTTCATTCAAATCATAAACGCTACAGCTGCAGATTTCTGGCACATCTGTAGTAGCCGAGTAATCTTTTCAGATGTGCTTTAAGAACACACTAACATCATCATCTATAGAGGGTGTGAAATGAAAAGAAACTGTTGAGCATGTTTAACACGTGAATGTCCTATAAGCAAAGCTGATAAGGCGATGCTCTGACCTGTTTCATTTTGGACAGCTCTCGTCGAGTGTGCTCGTCGTTACGCAGGTCCTTCTTGTTTCCCACGAGGATGATGGGAACGTTCGGACAGAAATGCTTCACTTCTGGCGTCCACTTCTCCGGGATATTCTCTGAAAGACGATGACAAAATGCAGAAATCAGTGCTGGTATTAAAATTGAAACAATACCGGATTCTTTCTTTTTATGATCCGTCATGGCTCACCCAAGCTATCAGGACTGTCTATAGAGAAACACATGAGGATGACGTCTGTGTCTGGGTACGAGAGCGGCCTCAGGCGGTCGTAATCCTCCTGACCGGCAGTGTCCCAAAGAGCGAGCTCCACCTGCACGCAAAAACACACACACTCAGTAAACCATGTTTACCCCTTTCTTCCTCAGTGCATACAGATGTGTGACAAATTAAAGGAAAACCCTGTGGCTTTGTTACAGTTTGCTGCTACATATCAAAACAGCACCTCTGACCAATCACCTGTGATGGGCGTGGTCTCTTCCCCTCATTCACAGCTCACTGAATTGTTCGATGAGGATGAAAATGATGTAAACCATGCCCCATGACCTTCACCTAGCATTTATTGTTTTTCCTTTAATTTGTCACCTTATTTATAGTTTAGCGTTTCTCCACATGAGCATCAGAGATGATATAAAGAGGAATATATTGTTTAATTAGCAGCGAAGTGAAACTATACAGAGAATAAATGGTTCTGTAAATTGATGACCATTTCCCGAGTCAATTAACGGATTGACAAATTTACTAATAAATAATCGTATTGATTAGCGACGGTGGCTCGGGGGTTTCCTCCGGGTACTCCGGTTTCCTCCCCCAGTCCAAAGACATGCATGGCAGGTTGATTGGCATCTCTAAATTGTCCGTAGTGTGTGATTGCGTGAGTGAATGAGAGTGTGTGTGTGTGCCCAGCGATGGGTTGGCACTCCGTCCAGGGTGTATCCTGCCTTGATGCCCAATGATGCCTGAGATAGGCACAGGATCCCCGTGACCCGAGAATAGATCGGATAAGCGGTAGACAATGAATGAATGAATGAATGAATGATTAGAGACTTGATAAAGCGACCAATTTACAGATTAGTCAAATATTGTACAAATTAATCACTTTTTATGACAGAATCAAAAGGGAAGTTTCCCCTTTAAATGATTTCCCCCCTTTCTCCAAACTCTAATATTAAGAAAATTAGTTACAATTAGTTAGAGTTCGTATAGAAAATCGTCTACACGTAATGATTAAAAAAAATCTTTCGTACCTGCTTTCCATCCACCTCGATGTCGGCGACGTAATTCTCAAACACGGTGGGAACGTAAACCTCAGGGAACTGGTCTTTACTGAAGACGATCAGCAAGCACGTCTTTCCACAAGCGCCGTCCCCAACGATCACCAGCTTCTTACGGATCGCTGCCATCTTGCAACAAAGACAAAATAAATAAATAAACAAACAAACAAAGAAAGAAAAAAAAATTAATTAAATAATAATAAAAAAAAGTTAAGCTCTACAATAAAAAATTAAATAAAACGGTGTTGTAATATTAAAGAATAATATAGTGTTCAGCAAACAGTGATTTAAATCCTTAACTCAAATACTTCTGACTGTTTCTTTCCTTTTTTAAGTATTAACGTGAGGAACATGAAGAAGCTCTGGAGGCAAAACCCTATAATACACACATATTCAAATCATTTATTTCATATTATTATTTTAATTTCTGAGTAAAATTGAGTCACTTCAATTAAATGTTTTATTCCTGCACTAACACACTCGCTGTACGTCTCCAGTCGCGCTGAGGAACCGAAGTGATGAGTTTAATCTGGAGAGCGTCAAAAAGGCCTTAAACTAACCAGGGTGTGGCGACGGAAACCAAAGTCATTAGGAAAGACGAGTTACAGGAAGTCTCGTTTCCCAGGAGCTGTTTGAAAATGAAAAACAAACCTTGCAGTGTAATATCGCTGAACCTGAGCAGATAAAGCTCTGATAAGCCGTGTAGATATAATATTATTTGTGTTGGATGTTTATATAAAGAATATTATCAAATCCAGCCATGAGTCACATAACAGCATGAAAAATCTCCTCATTAAAGCACTGAACCCCGCACTCCTGAACTACACACGACTAAATAACTAAACTAACTGCTAATGTACAAACAAAATACTTTCGCTCTGCTGCGTTATTTGAAACAATAAATAAAGATTAAACCCTGTATAATCATGATATAGTGAAGGTTTATGTAGGGAGATGTTGATTTAACATGTATGGAAGGAATCTCCAGTGTCAGACACAACAAAGATACAGATTTTTTTGATGTTTCACAAGAGGTTTACGGTGATTTGTCTTAATAACTTCCAGAAAAGAAAAAAAAAACAGAGGGCGGTGATGAAATGCATGTGTATAGCTGATATAACATAAGTGACGATCCGCAACCTTAAATACAACTCTAAACGGATAAAAAGTACGTTGCAATTAAATGTATGAAATCACTGACTTGTGGTGTGGTGGTGTAAGATTATTGTAGAATAGAAGATGAAGAAGAAGTAGAATATTGTAGAAGATGATTTTATTATCACCACACACACATTACAGCACAGTGGAATACTATTTCTTTGTGTATCCCAGCTGAGGAAGCTAGGGGTCATAGCTCAGGGGCAGCTATGATGCAGTGCTCCTGGAGCAGAGACGGTTCAATTGCCCAACAGTGGCAGCTTGGCGATGCTGGGGCTTGAACCCCAACCTTCCGATCAACAACCCAAGGAGTTATAATAGGAGAAGGAGTTATAATAGGGGAGGAGCTATAATATGGAGAGATGTTAGAGTAGGAGATATAATAGGTGTTACAATAGGGGGATGAGCTATAATGGGGGAAGGAGTTATAATAGGGGGAGGAGTTATCATGGTAGAAGGAATTATAATAGGGGAGGAGTTATAATATAGAGAAGGGGCTAGAATAGGAGTTATAGTAGGGGGAGGGGTTATAATAGGAGGAGGGGTTATAATAGGGGGAGGGGTTATCATGGTAGAAGGAGTTATAATAGGGGGAGAAGTTATAATATAGAGAGGGGGCTAGAATAGGAGTTATAATAGGGGGATGTTATAATGGGGAAGGAGTTATAATGGGGGAGGAGCTATAATATGGAGAGGTATTAGAGTAGGAGATATAATAGGTGTTGCAATAGAGGGATGTTATAATGGGGGATGAGCTATAATGGGGGAAGGAGTTATAATAGGAGAAGAGTTATAATAGGGGGAGGATTTATAATGGGAGAAAGAGTTATAATAGGGGAGGGGCTATAATAGGTGGATGAGATAATAGGGCATGTTATATTGGGGAAAGGAATTATAATAGGGGAGGAGTTCTGTTGGGAGGAAGAGTTATAATAGGGGAGGGGCTATAATATGGGAAGGGGTTATAATAGGTGGATGAGTTATAATAGGGAATGTTATATTGGGGAAAGGAATTATAATAGGGGAGGAGTTCTATTGGGAGGAAGAGTTATAATAGGGGAGGGGCTATAATATGGGAAGGGGTTATAGTAGGTAGATGAGTTATAATAGGGGATGTTATATTGGGGAAAGGAGTTATAATAGGGGATGTTATATTGGGGAAAGGAGTTATAATAGGGGAGGAGTTCTATTGGGAGGAAGAGTTATAATAAGGGGAGAAGTTCTGGTAAATACAGTTGTAGTAGGAATATTACCAGTAAAAGTAATCCTAGTAGAAGTATGAGGAAGAGGAGGAGGAATAGCTGTAGCAAGAGTAACAGTATTAGTTGGAATAGTTGTAATGAGAATAGCAGTAATGAGAATAGCAGTAGCAGTGACCATTATTATACTGTGATTATTTAATGTAGTTTAACGACTAATTCTCAAAATAATATAATAAAAATAGCTGGCAAAGCGTTTATTATTGATTAGCTGATCTATCGCCTTGGTCCTCGGAGTGGGGAGCAGGGGACCCCCGGTGTTCTACAGAGTCTGGAAAATGTATTATTATTACGATTATTGTAAATGAGTTACTGTATGTATAAATAACAGCAGAAATCTAATGATTTTCAATTATGACGTCTAAATCTTGCAGGTACATGCTCCAGTAAATCAACCCACTTTTAGAAAATCAACTATTAACAGTTATTACCAAAATAACTGTTAGTTGCAGAATTGTTATGAATATTTTTTATAATAAATATTTATTTATTTATTCATTAAGTGCATTTGTGATGTTAATAAGTAAAGCAAACAGATTCCGAATCAAAAGATTCCGAAAACAACTCCAAGAGAGTAAATGACAAAAAAAAAAAAAACCCGGATGTTTAAAAAACAATAAACAAAATACACACACACACACACTCTCACTCACTCACTCTCTCTTTCTTTCTCGGCCCATCCCGAGGCCTGTAAAGCACAAACAACTTCACTTTAGCTAACCGCCTCACGGCTGTTTACCCAAAATGAACTTACGACACAAAAATTGTTGTTATAATTTACATAATTATTCTTCCGGCATAACTACTCTTTCTAAATATCTATTAAGTTCCTGAAAACTGCTAAGCTAACCGGCTAACAGCGGTAGCGGGCTAACGGTAGCTAACGCTAGCTGAATGCTAGCAAACACAAAAAAGAGCTAATAAATGAATAAAGTTTATAAAAATCATCAGATATCACCGTACAACTTGTTCGTTTAATCAACTTAAATTAGAGAACAAATATATTTATTATTTTGGATTACCGTTTCTCTCAACGCCGAGGAAGTAGCGACTCACTTTCCTGTTCGACTTTAAGCCCCGCCCACATACGATGACACCGCACCCCTTTTCCGGAAGTGCCACGCAGTAAAAGTGCACGTAAACGAGGAACAATTACTCGTTATAAAAATAAAAGACTCTAAAATAAAACAAAACTGAATAAAACAACATTTAAAATAAGGATCATATTAATATACAATTTATATTTAAGACTGTTTATCCAACTATAAATCTCGCAATTTTTTTTTATGTTCCCATCGTTTTCTTTTCCTCCGTTTTCTTTTCCTTAAATGACTTTTAAATGTCAGATATTGTAAAATACTGATTGTTACCAAATGAATTATCTTTAATAAGTGGCACTTTTATGGAGACAGTTCACCGTAGTGTAACACGACTGGAGGTGAGGATGCAACTTATGTCATGAATAGATTTTTTTTTCAAGCGGCAACTTGTATTAAAATCATTAGGGATCTGTGTAAGACATATTGGAAAGATGTGGGACTTTTATAGTGGATTTTGTAATCCTGTATTTATCCTGTAGATCATCCGAACCAATCAAATGCCGCTTTTCCGTTTGTGTCGCCAGAATGCCGCTTTGTATTATGGGACGTGTAGTTTTTATGACGTAACAATATCTAGAACGCTATAAAAGTAGTACAGTAAAAAACCTTTCGTATCCGTATTATATGCTGTGTAGTAAGGAAGTCGATATACACAGAAAATAAACAGAATGTTGATTTAGTGAGATATAGAAAACTACCGGGAATTCGCTTCCTGGTTTAGAGATGACGCAAGCACGCCGTACGCCGGACCACTAGAGGGCAGTGTGGTGACAACAATGTGGGCGTGAAGCCGCCAAAGACAAAAATAGAGCCGGCTTCGATTTTCATGATAGTCAGGGCTGGTGGAAGAAGGTAGAAGCAGGCTTCGTAGTGGTTAATCCTTTAATCCTGTCAGGCGAAGAAAACACGTATCATGGACAGCCGAAAACGCCCGAGAGAAGAACCGCTGAGTGTGGAGATCCTAAAAACCCCAGAGAAGCGAATTATAACCGAGAAAAAGCGGAAAGAAGAAGGGAATTTCAAGCACTGGGACACCGAGGAAACCTGCTCCTATCTTCGCCAGCACGGACTCGGAAAATGGGAACAAAAGTTCAGAGGTGATTTACTTTGTGCTTCACCATGTATTTTCACAAATTATATTATTAAAAAAAAAAAAAAAGAGGTTTCATCCAAGTAATTTTTTCTATACCCGTTTTCCGACGTTTGCTCCACCTACGTATTTATTAGAAAAGCGTTCTTCTGATTGGCTGTTGAGCCTCCTGGGACAGAGCAGGACAGACAGACAGACACTGATCTCATTAGGCCTTTATAGGGTACGTTCATAGACCGTATGATGTAGGATGACTTTAGTGGTCTGTAAGAAGAAGAGGTCAGAGATGGAGAAGAAAACCAAGTGGTGGAAGCTGAAAAAGGAGGAATCCAGAGGAAGAGGTTAGCCAAGAAGAAGTGGGACATGGACAGGACTGAAGAGAATAGACAGGAATACAAGGAGTTACAGCGCAGAGTGAAGAGGGAGGTGTCTAAGGCCAAGCAGAAGGCATATGACGAGTTGTACACTAGGTTAGACACTAGAGAAGGAAAGAAGGACTTGTACAGGTTAGCTAGGCAGAGGGATCTGGATGGGAAGGATGTGCAGCAAGTTAGAGTTATTAAGGATAGAGATGGAAGGGTGCTCACAAGTGAGGAGAGTGTACAGAGGAGATGGAAGGAGTACTTTGAGGAGCTGATGAATGAGGAAAATGAGAGGGAAAAAAGAGGAGAAGGGGTGAACTCTGTGGAACAGGAAGTAGATAAGATTAGAAAGGATGAAGTCAGGAAGGCTTTGAAGAGGATGAAAAGTGGAAAGGCAGTTGGTCCTGACGACATCCCGGTGGAGGTCTGGAAGTGTCTAGGAGAGGCAGCAGTGGAATTTTTAACTAGTTTGTTCAACAGGGTTTTAGAGAGTGAGAAGATGCCTGAGGAATGGGGAAGAAGTTTGTTAGTGCCGATCTTTAAGAATAAGGGTGACGTGCAGAGTTGCAGTAACTATAGGGGGATAAAGTTGATGAGCCATACAATGAAGCTGTGGGAAAGAGTAGTGGAAGCTAGGTTAAGGAAGGTAGTGGAAATTTGTGAGCAGCAGTATGGCTTCATGCCCAGAAAGAGCACAACAGATGCAATTTTTGCTCTGAGAATTTTGATGGAGAAGTATAGGGATGGTCAGAAGGAGTTGCACTGTGTGTTTGTAGACTTGGAGAAAGCGTATGACAGGGTGCCAAGAGAAGAGCTGTGGTACTGTATGAGGAAGTCAGGAGTAGCAGAGAAGTATGTCAGAGTGGTGCAGGACATGTATGAGAGGAGCAGGACAGTGGTGAGGTGTGCTGTAGGTCAGACAGAGGAGTTCAAAGTGGAGGTGGGACTGCATCAGGGATCGGCTCTGAGCCCCTTCCTGTTTGCTATAGTGATGGACCAGTTGTCAGAGGAGGTCAGACAGGAGTCTCCTTGGACAATGATGTTTGCAGATGACATTGTGATCTGTAGTGAGAGCAGGGAGCAGGTGGAGGAAAACCTGGAGAGGTGGAGGTTTGCGCTGGAGAGAAGAGGAATGAAAGTCAGTCGTAGTAAGACTGAGTACATGTGTGTGAATGAAAGGGAGGGAAGTGGAACAGTAAGGTTACAGGGTGAAGAGGTGAAGAAGGTACAGGAGTTTAAGTACTTGGGGTCAACAGTCCAGAGTAATGGAGAGTGTGGGAAAGAGGTAAAGAAGCGAGTGCAGGCAGGTTGGAATGGGTGGAGAAAGGTGTCGGGAGTTCTGTGTGATCAGAAAATATCAGCGAGAATCAAGGGGAAGGTGTACAGGACAGTGGTGAGACCGGCCATGCTGTATGGTTTAGAGACAGTGTCACTGAGGAAGAGACAGGAGTCAGAGCTAGAGGTAGCAGAGCTGAAGATGTTGAGGTTCTCTTTGGGAGTGACAAGATTGGACAGGATTAGGAACGAGTACATCAGAGGGACAGCTCATGTTGGACGTTTGGGGGACAAAGTTAGGGAGGCCAGATTAAGATGGTTTGGACATGTTCAGAGGAGGGAGAGTGAGTATATTGGTAGGAGAATGTTGGACATGGAGCTGCCAGGCAGGAGGCAAAGAGGAAGGCCAAAGAGGAGGTATATGGATGGAATAAATGAGGATATGAAGCTAGTGGGTGCAAGTGTTGAGGATGCAGAAGATAGGGATAGGTGGAGAGAGATGATTCGCTGTGGCGACCCCTGAAGGGAAAAGCCGAAAGAAGAAGTTCATAGACTGTATGAATGGTTTGTTGTTCTGCTCTGATACTTCACATCTATTTTTTCTGTGAAGTTCATGTGCAGGGGCATGTGACCTTCATCTGAAGGTTGATAAACTGAATGTGAAACAGAAACAAGTCTCTGTCTAGAGAATGACATGAAATATATTAAACTTTACACACTGCTGTGTTACCTCCTCTAACCTTTACACACTGCTGTGTTACCTCCTCTAAACTTTACATTGTTTACATAATTCTCTTTCTTGGTGTGTGAATCCACAGAACAGAAGATAACAGGATTGGGGCTCCGCTATCTCACTGAACTACAGCTGGAGAAGATGGGCATAGAGTGAGTGTGTGAGAGCGAGAGAATGTGCGTGAGAGAGTATTTGTGAGTGTGTGTAGATAGATAGAGAATTGCTGAGTAACGCAATGAACCTCTCTCTCTCTCCCCCCGTCTCTCCCTCTCTCTCTCCCTTTCTGTTCCTCTCTCACCCTCTCTTTCTTTTCCTCCCCCCGTCTCCCCCCCCCCCCCTCTCTCTCTCTCTCTCTCTCTCTCCCCCCTCACTCTCTCTTTCTTTTCCTCCCCCCGTCTCCCCCCCTCTCTCTCTCTCCCCCCTCACTCTCTCTTTCTTTTCCTCCCCCCGTCTCTCCCCCCCCCTCTCTCTCTCCCCCTCACGCTCTCTTTCTTTTCCTCCCCCCCCCCTCTCTCTCTCTCTCTCTCTCTCTCTCTCTCTCTCTCTCTCTCTCTCTCTCTCCCCCCTCACTCTCTCTTTCTTCCCCCCCCTCTCTCTCTCTCTCCCCCCTCACTCTCTCTTTCTTTTCCTCCCCCCGTCTCTCCCCCCTCACTCTCTCTTTCTCCCCCCCCCCCCCCTCTCTCTCTCCCCCCTCACTCTCTCTTTCTTTTCCTCCCCCCGTCTCTCCCCCTCCCTCTCTCTCTCCCCCCTCACTCTCTTTCTGTTCCTCTCTCTCTCTTTCTGTTCCTCTCTCTCTCTCTCCCCCTCCCTCTCTCTCTCCCCCCTCACCTTCCCTCTCTTCCCCCCCCCCAGGCCCCTGGGCCCCAGGCTGCAGCTCCTCCACTGTCTCGGTAAACTCTGGCAAATCTCATCTGAGTGCATGAAGGTGTGTTGGAAAGTCTAAGTCTAAGATATTTTTTCATCTGCTGTGAGTCAGGATTAAAAATAATAAGTGATGTGACACATGAGTCGGCGACGCTTAAACATCGCACCCGATCCCACGGCAGTATATACTGTAGTACATCAATACATTTTATTTCACTTTAATGAAGCAAGAGCATGTGAGATGTGGAAAGGGGGTGGAGCTTCCAGGAAGTGTCTTTTAATATTTTAATATCAGAGCTGGTAAATACAGAGTATCTGTGCAGGAAGGTCATCAACATTTCTGGAAAAATGTAAATATTCTGTTTTCTGAAAAAGACTGCTGCTTTATTTACTGCCATTGTAATTCTGGATGATTCGTGATGAGAGGATTTTCTTTTTTCCGTTTCAAGAGAGGGAGAGAGAGACAGAGAAGGAGAGAGAGACGGAGAGGGGAAGAGACACAGACCGAGAGAGAGAGGAAGAGACACATGGAGAGGGAGAAAGACACAGATGGAGGAGTGACAGACACGGAGAGAAAGGCACACAAGAGAGAGACAGACAGATAGACACAGAAAGACACATATAGAGAAGGAGAGAGAGACACAGATGGAGAGGGAAAGAGAGACACAGATGGAGAGAGACAGATAGACAGACATGGAGAGAAAGATGCACATAGAGAGCGAAAGAGACAGGGAGAGAGAGAGACAGACAGAGAAAGAAACAGGGAGAGAGAGATTGACAGACAGAGACCAGAGAAGGAGAGACACAGAGAGTCAGACAGAGAGATAGAAAGAGAGAGGGAGAGAGACAGATGGGGAGAGAGACAGACAGACCTGGAGAGAAAGACACACATAGAGAGGGAACGAGAGACGCATATGGAGAGAAAGACAAACAGAGAGAGAGACGGACAGGCAGAGATGGAGAGAGACAGACAGAGACCAGAGAAGGAGAGAGACAGAGACCCAGACAGGCAGAGAGTCAGACAGATACATAGAGAGAGGGAGAGACACAGAGATAGAAGGAGAGAGGGAGAAATGGACAGAGAGATACAGAGGAAGAGAGTTCCTGATTTCTTGTATGAGTAACTGAACTGTTCTAACAGTGGTTCTGCTTCGTCTCAGGTGTTTAACGATCCGATTCACGGCCACATCGAGCTCCATCCTCTGCTGGTGCGCATCATCGACACCCCTCAGTTCCAGAGGCTACGGCACATCAAGCAGCTGGGAGCCACCTACATGGTGTTTCCTGGAGCTGCGCACAACCGCTTCGAACACTGCATAGGGTGTGTCTTTTTTGCTGCACGGTTAAAATGGTTATGCTGGATTTCACTGCTTTAATCTGCCAGAAAGGTGTGACACTCAGGTGACATCAGCTTCATTAAAGACGACTTGCAATGACCTTAATGTGAGCTGACATGAAACTTCAGCCACAGCTCCTGAAATGATGCCGAACATGCCGAAAAATTTCCACCGTATCATTCCACTATGTACAGACACACCGCTTCCTGATGTGCTAAGCAGAATCACCTTGAAGTTGATGATCGTTTTGTTTAGACTAAAAAAGTCTTTATTTTGTCTCTCAGTGTTGGATATTTAGCAGGTTGTCTGGTCCAAGCTCTGAACGATAGACAGCCTGAGCTCCTCATCACCAAACAAGACATCCTGTGTGTTCAGATCGCCGGCTTGTGCCATGACCTGGGTATGCACACACACACACACACACACACACCCTATAGTGCAGCCAAACCATGCTAGCAAATTAAATAAATTATTTAATAAAGGAGTAAACACACCTCCTACAACCTAAGTTGAACTTCCTTTTATTTGCCACCTTTCTGTCTATAGATCATTCAAATGAATGGTGCTATTTTATAACCGCTGAAGTTGCGACACTAAACCAGGACATTGCTTAAATCCATCTGATTGCAGGGCTTGAAAATCCTGCTCTGTTTCATTTTGTTTTGATTGTAATTTTTGCGGGCGTGGCCATGTCAGAGCAGCGTAGAACTAATCCGGGTCCACGCCCTGGTATGTTAAGCTTTCATAAGTTTCTCTCATTACAAGTATTCCCCCTGGAGTATGACTGAGTATGACTCTGGCAACACTTCACCAACCTATAGACTTACGAACAGCTTCTACCCCAGCATCATAAGGGAGCTAAATGCTGCTGGCTTGTGAACACACACACACTACTAATGTTTACATTCTGCTGCACTTTACACCGATCAGGCATAACATTATGACAGGTGAAGTGAATAAGGCTGATGATCTCCTCATCATGACACCTGTTAGTGGGTGGGATATATCAGGCAGCAAGTGAACATTTTGTCCTCAAAGTTGATGTGTTGGAAGCAGGAAAAATGGGCAAGCGTAAGGATTTGAGTGAGTTTGACGAAGGGCTAAATTGTGATAGATAGACCACTGGACCAGAGCATCTCCAAAACTGCAGCTCTTGTGGGGTGTTCCTGGTCTGCAGTGGTCAGTATCTATCGAAAGTGGTCCAAGGAAGGAACAGTGGTGAACCGGGGACTATATCAGGCAGGTGGTCATAATGTTATGCATGATCGGTGTATATTCTGTATTATTTGACGTTTACATCCCGTGACATTTTTAATATCCTCTCATTATGTGCAAATCCCCATGTTCAACTATTGTGCAATAACTTATTTCTATCAACAGTGCCTTTCTGTCGAAAGTATTCAAACCCCTTGAGCTTTTCCACATTTTGTCACTTTACAACCAGAAACATAAATGTATCTGGAGACTGGAAATTCTCTCCATCCAGTCTGACTGACCTTCAGCTATTTTGCAATATAGGTATAAAATAAGTACTCTGTATAGTGACGATAAAAGGATCTTGAATCTTGGATCTTGGCTCACGGCAGAGATAATGCAATGCAGCGCAGTGAAGTTTTTGCTTCGCCGTGTGATTTCTTTTCTGACTGGCATAGCATTTTTTCCACAGAGGAAGTGATTCAGGAAGGAAAATATTACAGTGTGACTGGAATAACACTCTTCGTCTAACATATCACAAGGCTGTTTAACATTGTGATCGTTCCTCTTTTTAGTCATGAAACAAACCTTGTAGCAAAGTAAAAATGCTTGACCGTCGTTATCTTCGGCAGGTCACGGTCCTTTTTCCCACATGTTTGACGGATTGTTTATCCCGAAGGTCCGACCTGGACTGAAATGGAAGGTAACGGAACAAAACCCAACCGGAGTTAATGTTTAAAACTAATTCAAACATAAAACAGTTCCCACATGGACCATTGAAACCATCTGTTTCCCCTGCAGCACGAGAACGCATCGGTGCAGATGTTTGACCACTTGGTGAAAGCAAATAATCTGGAGGGAGTGATGGAGGGACACGGTCTCTCGCTACCTAACGACCTGATCTTCATTAAAGAGCAGATCGCCGGGCCGCTGGACTCCATCACCTCGGCCAAAAAGGTAGAGCTATTGCACTAGTTCGGCTCGCCGTGCATGTGAACGCACAATGGCCGACACTTGTTTCCCGTTTTGTTTAGTGGCCGTACAAGGGCAGATCGGAAGAGAAAGCGTTCCTGTACGAGATCGTAGCTAATAAGAGGACCGGCATCGACGTGGACAAGTGGGACTATTTTGCAAGGTGAGTGTGAATGGAGAGATGATCCAGGCTTGTCATGGTGCGAGATCTAGTTAACCTGTGCATTGTATTTGCGGCTTAAGAAGAGGAGAGTGCTAACATTAAGACATATTTCAGGGAAAAATATATAAAGCGAGACTGAATTTGGATGGAAATAAAATGGAAGGAAGAAACTGTTTAGAAACCAGATCAGGTTTAATGATCTTTGACCAAACAAGCCTTAATTGCCAGACTGTTTTGATATTCCTGTAGAATTCAGACCATAAGTATTATTTTGACTTAAAATCCTGAGCAATGTACACACTAAACAGTGTTTATTATTATCATTAATATTTATATTATTTTCCTCGTAAACAGAGACTGCTATCACCTGGGCATCCAGAACAACTCCGACTACCGTCGCTTCCTCAAGTTCGCTCGAGTGTGTGACGTGAAGGGCATGAAACACATCTGCACCAGAGACAAGGTACAATCCATTCCCACAATGCTTTGCTTTTTCATTCTCCAAAAAGCGATAAACCTTTGGCAAGAAATCGTAAAGTACATGCTAACAATTATCAGTTCAAAATGCCTTGAAGTTTACAGAGAACGTGAGAGAGCACCTCTTAATGCGAGCGTACTGTATGCATGTTAATAAAGTAATATAGTGTCGTCGTGTACTGAAGCATGTTTATTTAGCATTTCTGTACACCTGAAATGAAATGAATCAGTTTCGTTTTTCTCTCACAGGAAGTAGGTGATTTATACGACATGTTTCACACACGGAACTGTCTGCATCGCCGAGCATACCAACACAAAGTGGGCAATGTCATCGAGGTCATGTGAGTACACTCAACATACTGAGCAAATTTACACTCTGACTGTCTCTGCTGATTTATATACACCGATCAGCCATAACATTGTGAGCAGTGAGAGGTGACGTGAATAAGACTGATGATCTCCTCATCATGGCACCTGTTAGTGGGTGGGATATATTAGGCAGCAAGTGAACATTTTGTCCTCAAAGTTGATGTGTTAGAAGCAGGGAAAATGGACAAGCGTAAGGATTTGAGAGAGTTTGACGGAAGACCAAATTGTGATGACTAGACCACTGGATCAGAACATCTCCAAAACTGCAGCTCTTGTGGGGTGTTCCTGGTCTGCAGTGGTCAGTATCTATCTAAAGTGGTCCAAGGAAGGAACAGTGGTGAACCGGAGACAGGGTCATGGGCAGCCAAGGCTCATTGATGCACGTGGGGAGCGAAGGCTGGCCCGTGTGATCCGATCCAACAGACGAGCTGCTCAAATTGCTGATTCTGATAGAAAGGTGTCAGAACACACAGTGCATGACAGGTCAGGGCTGTTTTGGCAGCAAAAGGGGGACCAACACAATATTTGGTTGTAATCTTATGCCTGAACGGTGTAAATATATACATATTAGTTGTAAAAATAATTTACAATGATTAAGAGGAAATATTTTGGTTAGTAAGAATTTTAGAAAGCCAAAGCCAGAAATCTGAAATACACGATATACCCTTAATATTCCTTATACACCTAGTTTCATGCATTTATTTGAAGAAGGTTATTAAAATTGTCAGCTGACGACTTTTTTCCACTCTAAAAGGCATTTTATTGATTAATCGATTGATTTGATTTTTACATTTCTGTGGTGTCGGTTAAAGAAGCCCAGGCCTTTCACAAAGCAGTGGGGAAAAACACAATGATCTGGTTGCGAAAACAATCCAAAGTCCCTTCAAAAATGGAACCAAATCAAACAAGCTGTTACCAAAACACGAACAAAGTCCAGCTGATATTTATCCATATTAATCTCCTGCTCAGGAGCTGAAATTGCTCGATTGCTCAAATGTGCTGTAAAGCCTCTTTCACGTATTCGCAGTTGCTTTCGGCTGCTCCCTGTTCGGGGTCGCCACAGCGGACCGACTGGTCTGCACAACAACTTGGCACAGGTTTTACGCCGGATGCCCTTCCTGCCGCAACCCTCCCATTTTTTCTGGGCTTGGGACCGGCACTGCATCCAGTGGCTGGGGTTGAGGCATTGGCTGGAATCGAACCCGGGCCTTTCGCATGATAGGCGAGAAACCTACCACTGAGCCACCAATGCCTCCTTTCACGTATTCGCAGTATTCCAGTATATTCAGTCCTACCTAAAATACTCGATAATGGTTTGCTTCTTGGTGTCCACAACTATTCCAGCACATCAAGGAAATGACCTCTATAGACGTTTAATTAAAAAATATCTAATACTACTACTAAAGTCTTTCGATTTTAATGATCTTGTGCGGTTTTATTGAACAAATGTTTATTCGTTCCTCAGCAGTTTTTCTTGAATATATCTTTTTATATATATATATTTTAAAGATAATCCCATGGACATTTTTAGCAACAAATCCACTAGTTATGTATCAAGAAACCTTTTAAAGCTGTTACTTTACCTCCAGTGCCTGAAAACTCCTCATCTTTCCTCTGAATCATTGCACATATAGCTGCAGTTCCTTTTGCTGTCCAGGTTATTTTAATCGGTCACTTTAATCTGTTGGGTATAAAATCCAACGTCCCACCAGCGCAGTGTTCTTATATCCTTTGCTAGATCCTGCTTTCTTACTACGTACTGCTAAACTTCCCATACAAACCTAGTGATCTTGCAATGATGCTCAGAGCCTCATCACGTCCTTCTCACCTAATTTCACTTAAATTTCCGCAGCAGTCGGAAACGGACACGGAAATATATATGATGTCATTGTATCTGTTGTCGAGTTCATAGATAATATGAAAGAAAATGGATGTTGGCGCTAGATCTAAGGGTGTCATCATGCTGAAAAAGTGTGTGTGTGTGAGACAGGATAACGGAAGCTCTGGTGAAAGCCGATCCGTACGTTCAGATTCGGGGCTCATCAGGAAAGATGTACAGAATCTCCGAAGCCATCGATGACATGGAGGCCTACACCAAACTCACAGGTCTGACCCTTATGAGATTTTAACAGACACACGCGACGACAATCGGTTACACAATACATCACAACATTCAACGCGCGTGACGCTAATGCGTTGATGTGGAGGTTTTAAAAATATTCTCCATTTTAGTCTTCATTTCACACACAGCAAAGCATCTTAAACTCGCTAGCTTTATCCGTAGTTAATTCTTTAGTATCAGACGGTCTGGAATGTATGATAAACATATTACAG
Source organism: Hemibagrus guttatus (assembly GCA_033459395.1). Taxonomy (NCBI): domain Eukaryota; kingdom Metazoa; phylum Chordata; class Actinopteri; order Siluriformes; family Bagridae; genus Hemibagrus; species Hemibagrus guttatus. The sequence continues at coordinate 20,948,512 of JAUCMX010000017.1, forward strand.
CATACTTCAAGAAATAAATAAAATCATTTAATTCCATTAAAAAGAAATGAAAAGTTATTAAAAGATAACACAAGATTCGTGATATCGGCGTGGTGTCGTTTATCGTCGTATCGATATTCTATCGTAATATTGCCCGGCCCTAACATAACATACGTAATGTAACCTTCCTTACTGTAGTGTATCATGTGATGTATGTGTTTGCATTATGTTGCGTAGACCACGTAAACCCCGACGTGGTCATGGATGTCTGTTTTTCACGTCTGACCTCTCGACAGATCACATTTTCGAGCAGATCCTGTACTCGTCTGATCCAGCGCTGTCTGAAGCTCAGGGCGTCCTGCAGAACATCCTCTGTAGAAGACTGTACAAATGTGTGGGGCAGACCACACCCAACTCTCACTATGACGTGTCAGAGGTCAGAGGTCACGCCACTCAGATATGCAATTCAATTCAGGTTGTGTCTTGAATGACCTCAGTTTAGTTCATGTTGAAATAAGACAAGTGGTGTGTGATACGCACGCACACACAGATAGTCAGACACACAGACGTGTGTGTGTGTGTGTGTGTGTGTGTGTGTATATATACAGTGGGGCAAAAAAGTATTTAGTCAGCCACCAATTGTGCAAGTTCTCCCACTTAAAAAGATGAGAGAGGCCTGTAATTTTCATCATAGGTACACTTCAACTATGAGAGACAGAATGAGAAAAAAAAATCCAGAAAATCACATTGTCTGATTTTTAAAGAATTTATTTGCAAGTTATGTTGGAAAATAAGTATTTGGTCACCTACAAAAAAGCAAGATTTCTGGCTCTCACAGACCTGTAACTTCTTCTTTAAGAGGCTCCTCTGTCCTCCACTCGTTACCTGTATTAATGGCACCTGTTTGAACTCGTTATCAGTATAAAAGACACCTGTCCACAATCTCAAACAGTCAGACTCCAAACTCCACTATGGCCAAGACCAAAGAGCTGTCAAAGGACACCAGAAACAAAATTGTAGACCTGCACCAGGCTGGGAAGACTGAATCTGCAATAGGTAAGCAGCTTGGTGTGAAGAAATCAACTGTGGGAGCAATTATTAGAAAATGGAAGACATACAAGACCACTGATAATTTCCCTCGATCTGGGGCTCCACGCAAGATCTCACCCCATGGGGTCAAAATGATCACAAGAACGGTGAGCAAAAATCCCAGAACCACACGGGGAGACCTAGTGAATGACCTGCAGAGAGCTGGGACCAAAGTAACAAAGGCTACCATCAGTAACACACTACGCCGCCAGGGACTCAAATCCTGCAGTGCCAGACGTGTCCCCCTGCTTAAGCCAGTACATGTCCGGGCCAGTCTGAAGTTTGCTAGAGAGCATTTGGATGATCCAGAAGAGGATTGGGAGAATGTCATATGGTCAGATGAAACCAAAATAGAACTTTTTGGTAAAAACTCAACTTGTCGTGTTTGGAGGAGAAAGAATGCTGAGTTGCATCCAAAGAACACCATACCTACTGTGAAGCATGGGGGTGGAAACATCATGCTTTGGGGCTGTTTTTCTGCAAAGGGACCAGGACGACTGATCCGTGTAAAGGAAAGAATGAATGGGGCCATGTATCGTGAGATTTTGAGTAAAAACCTCCTTCCATCAGCAAGGGCATTGAAGATGAAACGTGGCTGGGTCTTTCAGCATGACAATGATCCCAAACACATCACCCGGGCAACGAAGGAGTGGCTTCGTAAGAAGCATTTCAAGGTCCTGGAGTGGCCTAGCCAGTCTCCAGATCTCAACCCCATAGAAAATCTTTGGAGGGAGTTGAAAATCCGTGTTGCCCAGCGACAGCCCCAAAACATCACTGCTCTAGAGGAGATCTGCATGGAGGAATGGGCCAAACTACCAGCAACAGTGTGTAAAAACCTTGTGGTGACTTACAGAAAACGTTTGACCTCTGTCATTGCCAACAAAGGGTATATAACAAAGTATTGAGATGAACTTTTGTTATTGACCAAATACTTATTTTCCACCATAACTTGCAAATAAATTCTTTAAAAATCAGACAATGTGATTTTCTGGATTTTTTTTTCTCATTCTGTCTCTCATAGTTGAAGTGTACCTATGATGAAAATTACAGGCCTCTCTCATCTTTTTAAGTGGGAGAACTTGCACAATTGGTGGCTGACTAAATACTTTTTTGCCCCACTGTACATTGAAACATGCACACACAGTCAGACACACATGTGCATGCAAATAGACAAATAGACAGAAGAGTCAGAGACACACACAGACAATTTTAACATGACTTTACTGTGAGCTGCAATAATTATATAAAAGTAGATCATATGATGGTTATAACCGGTTCCCCACATTAAATATTAATCCTAGTTTAGAGCTGTGTGTGTGTGAGAGATATCAACACGACACACCCTCTTAATTACAGTCAAAGTTCTATTTTCTGTAAATAAGCTCCTACACAACGTCCTGTTTTCTGTAATATAATAAAAATAATAACAATACCAAAATTATTAGCTGCTGTGGACGTTTTTTTTTTTAATTTATAACTAAAACAAATATTTTAATAAATGACGACAAAAAATATTTATTATAATATATAACATTTAATTATCAAGTAATACACCAATTCACTACTACTACTACTAATAATAATAATCATATTTGTAATTTTAAAACTATTATTATTTTTATGATCATTACTGTAATTGTTGTGATATTATTTTAGAAGAATAATAATAAATTATTATATTTATAATATTATTATTATTATTATTATTTAATTATTATTCAATATATTAATATTATACAAAATATTATTATTGAAAAAAGCATGTTTTTTTATTTTTAAATGAAATAATTGCATAAGAAAAATAAAATAAATCATTAATTGTTGTTCCTATTTTATCAGTTATGTTTCTAGTAAAATAGCAAATATATTAATAATAAAATAAAATAAAAAATTAAGATCGCCTCCGCCGTGTGTGTGTGTGGAGTTTGCATGTTCTCCCCGTGCCTCGGGGGTTTCCTCCGGGTACTCCGGTTTCCTCCCCCAGTCCAAAGACATGCATGGTAGGTTGATTGGCATCTCTAAATTGTCCGTAGTGTGTGATTGTGTGAGTGAATGAGAGAGTGTGTGTGCCCTGCGATGGGTTGGCACTCCGTCCAGGGTGTATCCTGCCTTGATGCCCTATGACGCCTGAGATAGGCACAGGCTCCCCGTGACCCGAGTGTAGATCGGATAAGCGGCAGACAATGAATGAATGAAAAAATTAAGATAACTCGCAGGTTTTGTGTTTTTTTTTTGTTTGTTTTGTTTTTTTCCAATTTCAGGATTTAAGCAGCATTTCTGTTTCCTGTTTGTTTCCTGTCTTTCAGGAAATGTTGTGCACGTGGGCTCGCGAGGTGTCCGAGAGTAAACCTGAGGGCATCGAGGTGGATTTGATGCCTGAGGACTTCGTAGTCAACGTAAGTACAGAAAATCTCCCCACAGCAACCCCAGCACTGTGTGAGAGGTTCCCATGTTAAAGGTCACGGTGTGTCACGGCTGTTTCCTGTTAGTGTGTGTGTTTTCATTAGTGTGTACAGTGCGTACGCTGGGAAGTGAACTGACTGCTGCTGCTGATGTTGCAGGTGATTTGTATGGATTACGGAATGAAAGAGAAGAACCCTGTGAACAACGTTTACTTCTACTGCAAGAACGACCCCACTAAAGCCATCAAGATCCGCAAGAACCAGGTATTTACCTCATTACCGCAAATATTCTCCGCTTCCTTTCCTTTTCTTCTTTTCCCCTCTCTTCCTCTTCCTCAATTTCTTCTTAATTAAATTATTTCTCTTCTTCCAGTTCCTATACCTCACCTTGCTTCTTCTTCCTCTTTCTGACGTTATTCCTTGTCTTCCTCCTGTTCTTTTCTTCTACTCATTGTCACCTCTCCTTCTTCTTCCTCCTTCCCAATTTCTCACTCCACATTTCTTCTTCTTTTAATTCTGCTTCTTCTGACTCCTCCACTTTTTCTTGTTCTTCCTCCTCTACCTTCTTCTCTTCCCCTTCCTCTTCTTCTTTTTCTTCTTCTAATTCCTTTTCTCCTTGGACTAATTTCCTTATTACTAATCGTTGATCTTTTCCTCTTGTTTTTCATCCTCCTCCTCCTCCTCCTCCTCTCTAGTGCACACTTTTAGGGATTTTGCTACTCTCAAGCCACACGAGAGCCTTATACGAGATATCCAGTGTGCTCAAGAAATCCCACAACACACCGCACCGAACTGGTTATTCTCCAAATCCTCTACTCTAAAGCGTACAGGATTCCCATAATGTACTTTGCTCTTAGTAAGAAAGGTTTTGGACACGGACTGTCTTGAGTAATAGAAGATGATGATGTAGTGCAGTGAATTGTAGAGTCGGTATGACGTGCGTTTTACTCCTGCAGGTATCCAAGTTACTCCCGGAGCGGTTTGCGGAGCAGCTGATCAGAGTTTACTGCAAGAAAACAGACGAGATGAATCTAGAGGCGGCGAAGAAATACTTCGTGCAGTGGTGCATTAACAGAAATTTCTCCAAACCTCAGGTACAGATCAGCACACTAGAGATGTGTTCCTCTTCCACCTGAGTGAAAGTCAGGAATTCAACCACTAGACCACACATCATCACACTTGTGTGTGTTTTCTGTATGCGTGTGTGTAGGATGGCGATGTCACGGCCCCAGAGCTCACTCCACTAAAGCACGACTGGCAGAATGATGATGACGATGATGATGATGACAGCGACAGTGATGTCAGAGGTCGAATGGTGCTCAACTGCGGAAAACCCGTAAAAACAAACCTGTTCCATTTGCCACGAGGACAAACAAGCTAAAGTGTTGGCACGTGAAAATGCTCTGGCTCAGTGTTTTGGTACTCCTAGCACCACCAGAGGGCGCTTTTAACGTGTTTCCGTTTAGTGGCAGTAAATGACAGGAAGCTAAGAGCCACTTCTGGAGAATCAGTCTATTAATATTAACCTTTCCGTTCACACGGGTTTATAATCTAGTATAATCTAGTATTAATATACAATATCAGTATTTTAAATAGTATGATGCATTCTGTCTGTGATGCTGATAATAATAATGATTCTATGACAAAAAATATTGGCGAAATGACAAAAATATCATACGACCATACCTGACATTTCCTATGTGTGTATATATAGCTAAAAAAGGTGCTGCCTAAAATAATAACCAATTCTGATGATACTTTTAGATTTTGCCTTCAAAATCTTTACAACAGTTTTCAGTTGAAATGTTACATTCAGAAACGATACCATGGCGTCGTTTAGCATGCTAGCAATAGTACATCATATCACTCAAGCCTAATACAATACATTCCAGTGCTGATCTAATTAAATACTAGAACAAACTAAAGGACAGATTTATCCTGAGGGAAGTTGAACGCTTCCTGAAAATGCTGCCTATTCAGAGTGGATAAAATATTACTGATGAAAATAATACAAAATCCGTACCAGTGTAGAACCAGTGAGTCCGTTGGCCTTGCAGTAAATAAAATTAAATCGAGATGTCTAAAAACAAAAAGTTGTTACTGCAAGAAATAATCCTGACGCACTTCCTTTTCATTGGCTTACAAAAAATAAAATAAAATAAAAAACACAGAAATTGCTTCTTAACACCTAAACTTCCTGTTTCGAAACACTTCCTAAGCCGAGCTCTGACACAGCTGCACTAAATGGCATAGCATTTTATTTATTATTAACAAACTATATTCCCCACCAAAAAATCTATTTATATTTATTTATATCCTATTATAGACGCTTACAAATAAATGAAAGGCCATTTACTGCCACAGGAAAATGTTTAACGCTCCTGTAAAATCGGTGCCCCGTTTTGTTCTTTTAAGCATTTTTGGGGTTTTTTTAAACCTAAGCTCTATTTTTATATTTTTTAAAATCTATATTTTGCAGACTTCATTTATTTGTTTAAAAAAAAAAAAATCATGTTATTTTGCCCATCATGCTCCTCATCATGCCATCTGAACATCCTGATTTTATTGAGATGACGGTCTGTGAAGGGGGAGTCAGAGGGGGCGGGCCCAAGGGCGGAGCTTGGGAAATAGTCGCTCAATCAGTTGCATTCTTTCTTCTATTATATAATCACCACGTTGAAAATTGTTTCTATTTTAAAAAAAAATTTCAGTTCATATTTCTTATTTAATTCAGTTTAAGCTCCGCCCACCGGTTAACGCGAAGACTCCTGTCACTGGTCAGGATCGGGGGCGTGTCCATTTGATCTACCTCTGTGTTACACTAGTATGAGGTGAAAGAGCAATCTTCCTGGAGATACAGAGGACATTTCAAGAAAACAGTAACAACTACACAACTATATATGCAAACTGATGCTGCTGTGATCTTACACACATATATAGATATCTTTATATATATATATATATATCTTTATTTATATATATATATATATATATATATATATATATATATATATATATCTTTATTTATATATATATATTTATATATATATATATATATATATATATATATCTTTATTTATATATATATATTTATATATATATATATATATATATATATCTTTATTTATATATATATATATATTTATATATATATTTATATATATATATATATATATATATATATATCTTTATTTATATATATATATTTATATATATATATATATATATATATCTTTATTTATATATATATATATATTTATATATATATTTATATATATATATATATATATATATATCTTTATTTATATATATATATATATATATATATTTATATATATATATATATATATATCTTTATATATATATATATATATATATATATATATATATAAAGATATATATATATATATATATAATGTATGTGTATTATGGTGGTTGTTGTCCAAAGTATTTTTGTGCAAAGTATAATTATGGGACTTTTAACCATTTTGTACACACACCATGTTGTGTGTGTGTACCTTTTGTACACCACTTTGTGTTTGGGTTTAATTCTTTGGCTAGTTGTCTTGCTGCAGGTATGCACAGTGTTCATTTTTAATATCTATATATTTTTGTGAAAAATTTAATTCCTACCTTTCTTTTCTTCCTTACTTCATGGGGGATGCAAACCTTTGCACTAAGCTCAGTATTCTTGCCCTCCTGGTGAAAACAGCAGATGAGCTAATCATCATGTGAATCCTAGGAAGCTCCCCCCCTTCACTATATCTCACAACTGAAAATTTTGACACTTGATTCTTCCAGGTGACCCTTTGCTTTCCGGTAAGCGCTTTCCTGAAATAAAGTCAGCAATTTTATGGATCCGTTTGTGTTTGTTGACACAAACTGTCAAAGCATGTGAAGCCTTGTTATGCATCTGATAGCAGCAGATGCTCCAGATCTCCATTGATCAAACTCGGCTTCATGCACTCCATGCACATGATCCATACAGCATATATTTATATAGTCTATATTCCTAGACTGTATAAAGTTTTTTTTTTTTTTATAAGTTTTTTTTAATGTTCTCTCTTTTTATATGCAGGTTACGGGTGTTGTTTTTACTCTGCATGTGATCGCTGTTTGACCTTTGACCTCTGTCAGTCTGCTCACGTTATTCCTGCAGCGAGGTTTTGTTTGTTCGGAGATGTTTTCACTCGAGTGTTTAGAAGATTTACAACAAGGTGTGAGGTTGTTTGCGGTGTTGTGTGGCTTGATTTTCTACACAGTTAAGAAGAATTGTGTGATGGTGAATTGTGATGGCTGTGTTCATGAATGTAGATGGTCAATAAAGCGGGATTGAGAGGAATCCTGTTGTTTACTTCTTTAACCAAATGTTCATTTGATATTCGGTGCTTGATGTTTTGTTTGCATTTTTTCCACTGGTTTATTTTTAAAGCTCTGTATTATTATGGAGCTTGGAAACTAGGAAAAATATAAATGTGATATATTTTAAGTATATACTGTATGTCCCAAGGGAATCTCGTCCATGCCTGCGCCACGTTCATGTCTGAAATGAAATCAAGTGAAAACACGTCAAAATAGGAGATGCGAACCAAAAAAGGTAAGTGCATGTAATATTTTTATATTCTTCTGGACGAGCTAAATTCTTAAGTAGCTAACGTTGTCCGTTAGCCGAGAACAATCCCATCAAGCTAATGCTGCATTCGCAGTAAAGTTGTAACTCGTAATTTCCCGGAACCTCCTCGACGTGAAATTTCAACTCGGGGTCGTCGTCTTAGCTATCTATTCTACTCGTGTTTATGGAGTGAGGTCAAATCAACATGGCTACTCGCACTGTGAACAGTGTAAACTTTCTCGAACCCTTCTATGCTAGCTTTAGATTTAATATAGAGAAACCGTGCATGTTTGGAATCTATAACCCTGGCCAAACTAATCACTGTTTTGGGAAGATGATCATCAACATTAAACTTTTAACTAATGTTAGCCAGCTATGTTTTTGCTAATGCCACTCGCTATTGTTGTAGGAATGTTTGAAGTTCAGTAAAAGTAGAAAAGCACTAAAAGCCTCTGTAAATGTGTGGCTCAAGTAGCTTTTTATGAGCTTAGCATGCTCAAAATAAACAAAAGACATGTTTCATAGAGGCATCCATGTTTTTTTGTTTTTTGTTTTTTTTTTCTCTCCACTTCATACTTCATGTCCTGAGGTAGGAAATGATGTCATCACAACATGCAAATTTCTTCTAATAAGTCACCACAATCATGGTACAACTGTAGCGTAGCTGAATTAGCGTTATTTTTTTCCAATAGGAATCCCAAAAGCTCTGACTTTTAGCATAAGTTACATAGAATTTGTATTTTTTAGACTTGATTTATTTTTTTTTTTTTTGGTATTTATATTTAGGGTTTCTGAGATATAATTCTGAAATTATATACACCAACCAGGCATAGCATTATGACCACCTGCCTAATATTGTGTCCCCCCCCCCCTTTTGCTGCCAAAACAGCCCTGACCTGTAGGACTCCACTAGATCCCTGAAGGTGTGCTGTGGGATCTGGCACCAAGATGTTAGCAGCAGATCCTTTAAGTCCTGTAAGTTGTGAGGTGGAGCCTCCATGAATTTGTTTGTCCAGCACATCCCACAGATGCTGGATTGGATTGAGATCTGGGGAATTTGGAGGCCAAGTCAACACCTCAAACTGGTTGTTGAACCATTCCTGAACCATTTTTGCTTTGTGGCACAGTGCATTATCCTGCTGAAAGAGGCCACAGCCATCAGGGAATACCGTTTCCATGAAAGGGTGTACATGGTCTGCAACAATGCTTAGGTATGTGGTACATATCAAAATAACATCCACATGGATGGCAGGACCCAAGGCTTCCCAGCAGGACACTGCCTCCGCCGGCTCGCCTTCTTCCCATGGTGCGTCCTGGTGCTATGTGTTCCCCAGGTAAGCGAAGCATACGCACCCGGCCATCCACTCATCAGGCCAGGCCACCTTCTTCCATTGCTCCGTGGTCCAGTTTCCGTGCTTTCCGTGGTGCACAGGGGTCAGCATGGGCACCCTGACTGGTCTGCCACTGTACAGCCCCATTCGGATCACACGGGCCAGCCTTCGCTCCACACGTGCTTCAATGAGCCTTGTCCACCCATGACCCTGTCGCCAGTTCACCACTGTTCCTTCCTTGGACCACTTTTGATAGATACTGACCACTGATAGATACACATCTAATGCAACAAAATGAACAAAAAAGTACAAAAGGACTTCACATACTTTTGTCTTCCAAGCTCTAAGCTGTATCACATCAACCTGTGAGCAAAATCACACTCTTTCATAGCTATTAATGTGTTATTTATAAGGCAGCATTAGTTAGCTCACAACGCACTCAGCAGCTCCAAGCTTCATTGGTAAATTTCCCTGACAAAAGAGGAAATACTTCATGCCATGTTAAGCTGTGTTTTTGAAATTAGTTTTTTATTCATGCGCAAATCCACATTTAGCATTAAAACAGGTGGATGGAAACACTTTATGCAGCGCTTTTTGCTGATTGTTACAAAAAAAATGGGAGTAAACTAACAGCCCTGAGAGCGCCCCCTACAGGAAGAGTTCCTTCACTTCACTTCATTACACTCTTTCATTACAAAGTACATAAACAGTAGTGAAGCTTCTTGATCCATTTCTTAATTCATAATAACAGAAGGCTGCATTCCCATTTCCTACTCTTCTAAACCAATTATCAAACCTCCGAAATAGCAAAATAAGAACAGTGCACGTTTATATAAAAAAAAATCCTTCAGGGAATAAAAAGAAAGGAAGCGAAATGCTAAATGACAATCTTAACGTTTATTTACATTCAGAAAGCCTCGCTGATTCTTTCTGGGTGACTTCTTTGCAAAACGTCTAATAAATTCACTACTCGCAAAAAAAAAACAAACACTGGCCTGTCGTTAGGCTTGTGCCGATGTAATTGACTATCACAGTTTGCGATATTATCGTGATATGGCATTTTAAATAAATGTCTGATGCGTTTCATTTGGGATTCGGCTTCACGTTTATCTTTTCTCTCAATCGCGCAATCCTATGCTAGTGTAAACAACGCTACCTTTTCAACCGTTAGCACTTGTAGCATAAAGCATGCTGTGTACCGTGAGTGACTAGCTGAATGCCTCTAGCTAGCAAGCTCTGTCAAGTTACGCTACATTAGATAGCTAAATGTAAACGTAAAAACTTACGGCAACTGACACACACAAACATGAGAATGTTGGTGTCATTTTTGCTTTTCCACAGAAATACAAATATGACTTTTTATAAGAGGAAAAAGGGGAAAAGTTGGCTATTGCTTGCTCGTCTACTTGGATACAAAAACAATCGGGCTTTTTAAGCGCTAGTCCTATAGCAAAAATCAAGGTGGATAACAAAACTGACAAGCTAGAAAATTCTGTCAGGATGCGCTACTTTAGCTAGCTAATTATAAAAAAACTTAAAAAAAACTTATGGCGACTGACCGTGTTCAAATTTTGCTTCAGTAACTAGCTAATCAGCTAATGACCACGAGCTGGAAAGTCCCACAAAGTTCCTAAACAGCACACACTTTATTAGATAACCGTAACCATTATAATATTGTAATAAGTGTTGATGCCAAAATTTTAAATAAACAACTAACTAACTAATGCTAGCCAGCAAGTTCATTTTCATGCCTGTTATACAGTGCTAGGTTAGCTAGCTAAACGTAACCACTGGAATCATTTCCGGCAATAAAGAAACGCAAATATGACGGTTTGTACACAGTTTAAAGGAAAGATTGTAAACAAATTCCTCAGCCGGGGCAACAGTTCTATCTGATGTGTTGTCCACATTTTCATGGAACATTCCTTTAAAAATCTCTCTCCACCGTAGCTAGCAGTTAGCTAATCCATGTTTTGGCATCGTATCTGGTTTAAAGTAGAAAGCTATAAGCTAAAAGGCTAACTTGACTAGCAAACTCCAGCTCATTTTGTCCGCTGAACGTGACTGACTGACTCTGATGTCTAATAAATAATAATAATAATAAAAAGCTACTCACTGCAACATTTTCTCCCAAATGAAACTCATAAATATCGTCAACGTCTTGTTTATTTTTTTAAAAAACCGTCTCCGGTTCTCGTATCACGACATATGGCACAACACTCGGCACAAGCCTAGCTCAACTCCACCTCTTGGTGACTCATGCTCAGCATTACCTCAGATGGACAGATACTAAAAAGACAGATGGAAATAGAAAAAGACATAAGGCATATTCAAAAAATTCAGCATTAAGGGGAGGGGGTACAGGCACAAACCTTACAGAGCGATTCGCCATATCAGCGTGGAGATTCATGCGCTTAGCATCTACGGCTAATAGAGCTCAGTTTTGATTCACAGATATTAGAAATAGGGTAAAAAAAAACCAACACAGATTTGGGCTGTGGAGGGTTGTTTTTCTAAACCTTATAGCGAGTAGCAACAATTACACGACTGAACTCCCTGCGGATGACAATACACCGGTAATGATACACGTACACGATTCCTGAATTGTTGAAAATAAGATATGAAGAGTCATAAACGTGTCGGACGTTTACACGTGTACGCTGTACATATAGGCATAGAACATACATATGCTGCTATGATACAGTATGTCATAATTATTATTATAATCATAATAATAATGATGATTAGAACGCTGGAATTAACAAACACAACTGAGTAACTGTCCATTAATAAAGTAAATATTTTTTTTTAAAAATGTACAGGAGAATGTTTGAAAAAAAAGCACATTGTACTGAAAAAAGTACTTTTTGAAATAAAAAACAATATGTATATAGTGCAAAGTATGAAATATGAGCTCTTATGAAAGATTGATATGACCAAAAAAAAGGACGTATGTGTGTATATATATTTTTTTTAACCCACAGGCATACAAGATACATATGCTGATATAGTACGCAAACTGTCTTTACGGAATAATTGTGCATTAATGTATATATTTAAAAAGTAAAAATGTGTAAAAAAAAAAAAAAAAATCGTTGTAAAAATGACATAAAAAATTAAAATCATGACAAAATTTACGAAATTAAAAAATATTTCTTTAAAAAAAAAAACAAAGCTATAGTGCGAAATAAGCAAAAGACGGACACGGTTATTCTGACGCTAAACAAAATGTAAATATAATGTGGAGATTTTTTTTTTTTTTTTTTTTTTACAATCCCTAAGACATTGCCACTCCTAGTTTTGTTCCAATGTCCCTGACTCTGATTTCTGGGAAATGATGGATTATTAGACAAATTTATAAATATGATGAGATGTTTCTCTTTGTAATGTTTGTAAAGAGAACATAAATGTGTGTGTGTGTGTGTGTGTGTGTTATTTCACTATTACACTGTATCAGCATGCTACTATAATGTTCACGTCGGCCATTTTGGGCTGGAAAAAAAAAAAACCATTACAATGATGTAGTTTGTAAGTTGGTATGGATTATCAGTATGACGTTATTACAACACATTTTTGTGTAATTTGAATTCTTCGTGATCGTGTTTGCCAGGATCGACAGGAAACGTTACAGAAGATGATGTTGGAAAGCACACTCTGGCTAAATTGAGATAGATGTCATGCTCAGCTGTAAAGCCGGAGAAAAGAAAGACGGCGTTTGTGAACGCTAATCTGGAATGTTTGATTTTTGTCGTGTCTTCTCTGAAGGCCTGGAAAGACTAATCTAACACAAATTTCACACCACACCCCTGTTATTTGTGATTTGAGTCATTATTCAAATCACTCCTGGGTGTTACACAGGCCTCCTTTGTTTCCTGGTTTCCTCACTCATGCCACAGCCCCGCCCTGGCCATGCCCCTTCATTAATATTCACACCTTTTCCCTGTGATTGGTTTGTCTTGTCTTGTCAACTTGTGAATATATCTATTCTTCTGTTGAACATGGAAATTTAATTTAAAAATAAAAAAATAAAAAAAATAAATCTGACATTAACTTTCCCAGTTGTACGTCACGGTAGTGGTCACTCCTCCAAAAATAAGAACCATTAATGATAACCATAAACATGCTTGAAGTGATTCCTTAGTGCGCGCTAATTTTATTTCAAATGATACACACTCGTATCATTATGGAGAGGATGATTTCAACAGACAATCGCAAAAATTGTTTAAAAAAATGTTTCATTCACAAAATCGTGATTCGGGACCTAATCAATCAATACTCGTCTAGAACGAGCTAGCTAATTAACCTCATATATAAGCAAGCGCATATGGTGTTTTTGAGAAGTGTAAACATAATGTAGTTGGTGAATTTTTTTCATTTTTATTCACTTTTTATTGGTCCGATTTATAAACCGTAAGTCACGGTTCCAGAATTCCTGAGTTAAAGGTTTCCTTATTTCTCTCCTGTGGGTCACATTGGATGCAAATGTTTTGCTATTTCAACCAAACCTCCAATAGAACAACTATCAAAGGCAATTGAACTTTAAAATCTGTTGAATACTGGTGTGTAAAGGTGTGTGTGTGTGTGTTGGAACACACAGGTTAGAAACACTCATTTGCATATTCATTAAGGCAAACATGAAAAGAAAAAAGGGGGTGGAGACTTTAAAGAGTTGAAGAGCTGAAAGAGAGGTCTATCCAGGCCTTTAAACTACTATATATATATATATATATATATATATATATATATATATATATATATATATATATATATATATGTATGTATGTGTGTGCGTTAATTTCATGAGCATGCGTGTGCTTTAAAAACTGTTAACGTCATCGGCAGTGATGGAATATTTTTCGGTCCCCTTGTGTTTTTTTTTTTTTTTTTAAATGAAAGTTGTTAGCCAGAGAATAAGTGATGTTTGTTTACTTATGAATGAATGCCAGTATTAGGTCAGGTTGATCTCTCGGTCTCAGTGTCTCTCATTATGCAGCAGAGTCGTTTCTGGGCGTGTCTCAGTTCCCCCCGAAGGTTCCGGTGATGGAGGTGGGGAAGCTGTTGCTGGGTGGAGGGTTGGGTTTGGTCGGGGACGGGACGCCTGAGCTCTCGTGCTCACCGTGCGCGTAGGGTTGCGTGTCTTTGCGGCCGCTGTACTGCCCGATAAACGAGCCGTCCTCGTTGAACTGGATGTCCACGCTGTCTCCGTACTCCCCTAGACTGTCTTCGCTCTCGCGCTTCAGATCGGGACACAGGGAGCGCTGGCTGAACGAACGCTTCTCGTCGCTGTCGCTGCTAAATAATCAAATAAACACGAATCGGATCAGGACAATAAGATAAGCTGATAGATGAGGTCAGTTCGCCTCATTCACGTAGACTATCACAGTTTGTTGATTAATATAGTCTAATGATCCTCATTTGTAACATTTATTTATTATTATTCAGGCTTTTTATAGCAAATAATTTGATGATATAAGGCAAAAACTAATATTTAGGCAATTAAACAAAAAAGAATTACAACAGATTATGCCGATTATACATTATATTACCAAAAGTTTTGGGACACCTCTCCAAATCATTGAGTTCAGGGGTTGGGCTCGGCCCCTTAGTTCCAGTGAAAGGAACTCTTAATGCTTCAGCATACCAAGACATTTTGGACAATTTCATGCTCCCAACTTTGTGGGAACAGTTTGGGGATGACCCCTTCCTGTTCCAACATGACTGCACACCAGTGCACAAAGCAAGCTCCATAAAGACATGGATGAGTGAGTTTGGTGTGGAGGAACTTGACTGGCCTGCACAGGGTCCTGACCTCAACACCATAGAACACCTTTGGGATGAATTCCAAAACTGGGACGTCTGCCTTTACGTGCACATGAATGTAATATGGAGTTGTCCCGCCCTTTGCAGCTATAACAGCTTCAACTCTTCTGGGAAGGCTTTCCACAAGGTTTAGGAGTGTGTTTATGGGAATTTCTGACCGTTCCACTAGAAGATCATTTGTGAGGTCAGGCAGTGATGTTGGACGAGAAGGTCTGCCTCGCAGTCTACGCTCTAATTCATCCCAAAGGTGTTCTGTCGGGTTGAGGTCAGGACTCTGAAGTTCCTCCACACCAAACTCGCTCATCCATGTCTTTATGGACCTTGCTTTGTGCACTGGTGTGCAGTCATGTTGGAACCATCCCCAAACTGTTCCCACAAAGTTTGGAGCATGAAATTGTCCAAAATGTCTTGGTATGATTTAAAATGATTTGGAGGGGTGTCCCAAAACCTTTGGCAATATAACTTGATAGGGCTTTTCACACTGAGCATAGCCCCAGGTTATCATCAATCTAAACCCTGCTTTTAACCCCGCCTAGAGGAACAGATCTAGGGTTAGCTCTGCTATTTATAATACCCTGCTCTAAAGCAGCATCAGCACAGCTTTTTGCAGTGTTTACTCCACATTGTGGTGCTAAACGTGTACAGTGTGAATCGATGTGGTGTTAGAATGTTATAGATTGTTGCTTAGCAACAGACACCCAGTCAGAAACTGAACAGCGCCTCTGTATCAGGTGAAAACCGGGACGTAGCTGAAAAAAACACTGAACAAAAACGGCTCGGTAGCTAAGAGTCAGGCGGCGAAACACTGAACATCACGCAATTGTGCCGTGACAAGGGGGAAATATACAACACACAACACTGAAAAAATAGAGAAAGCTGGATATCAGTGAACGCACACACGGTCAGCTACAAGATAATACTTTCTCAGGTAGATCTGAACTTTTGTCCTCATTGATGAGACGTGAAAGCGTGAGACGGGACGTTATTTAAAGCAGTTGCACACTGGATTTATCCAATCATGGTTGTTGATACACAAATATGCAAATTAGAAGAAGGTTACACCAAGGGTTAGGTACAGTGAGAAACGTCAGATTATGAAGATACTCAAGATTAACTCACACTACACAACCCAGCATTCTGTTTACGCAGAGTTTACAATCCCTCAGGGAACTATTTCACATGTGAAAAGCCCTAATAAGTATCATCAGATCATATTTAAGGAGAATGTGTTTGCTTTCAAATGAATTTATCCTTACATCAACAAAATTTCCATTATCAAATGCATAGAATAAAAACACAGACTAGAAAATAAATTAGGCAGATAGATAAATAAAACTGCTCATTGTTAAAACAATTGCTCATTGTTATCGCTGCAAATTAACACCCAAGATTCACCACACACATTATTATTATTATTATTATTATTATTATTATTATTATTATTATTATTATTATTATCATCATCAAACTTATGAAACTTACCTCTCGAGGGATCTGCAATATTGTCAGCATTTGAGAGAATAAAAATATAATCAAGTCTCAGCGTAAATATTAACACACTAACACTTTTGGCAGTTTGTGTATGTTTTCATTGTTGTTGTCGTCGCTTAATGCCCGCCCCTGGGACTGACTCATTTCTCTACATGCAAGAAATCAGAAATCAGTCTCGGCCAATCGGAACGCACCGTACGGATCACAACCAATCAGAAACCACTGTTCGGTGATGGAGTGTTGTTTATGAGATGAACTGATGGAATAACTCAGGTGCTGTTCGTGCTTTGAGACTAAAGCGGTACCTGTACTCTCCAAACGCTTCATCCTTCATGGGTTTTGCGTCCGAGTCGATCTGTCCTTCCTCTTTATCCTTCACTGTTATAAAGATTTAAAGATTTATATTAGAGAAATAACTAACAAACACAGAGACTGCACTGTCATAGGAAAGACAATCGATGACAGGGTAAGTGTGACGCGTAAATCATAGTTGGCTTCGGTTATCTCTTCCGTTCTAGCAGCTGTAAACGGTCGTCTCCTCACCAGCCTTCTTTTAAACATTCTTGATGCGAATAACAATTGCACTTTTTCACGCTGTTTAGAAACCACAAAGAAAGCACAATTTTTCAGACTATGACGAAGCTCTGAGGCTGGAGACTCCTTAGAATACATTACAGGAAACTTCAGCACATCAGTGATATGGCTGGGAAAGCTGTTGCCATAGAAACGCTAAAATATTAGAGCGAGTGCATTTATATAGACACAGTGTGATGTGTGTATGTGTGTGTTACCTGAATATTTTCCTCCTTTGCTCCTCCTGACGAAGCAGAGGATGAGGAGGAGCAGCAGCAGCAGCACCAAGGCGCTGATGAGGCCGATAAACCAGCCCTGAGTGGCAAAGCTGCTGTGTACGCCGTCTATCACTGAGCCACGGAAATAAAAGCCATATTATTATTTTGGGTTTAATCCTAAATTTAATCCTGTGTACAATACCAGAAGAGACATCTTCATCTAGGACTGTTTGCATGTTTTTTTGTTTGGTTTTTTTCCCCTTATGTTCTGTAAAGCTGCTTGGAGACAATGTTCACTGTTAAAAGCACTATACAAATAAAACTGAATTGAATAGAATTGAAAGAAGAGAGATAAATATGATAAAATGAGCTGTACCTGGTCCTTTTGTCTGCAGGTCTTCTGTCCAGTATGTGAGGTTGTTGTAGTTGATTTTGAGGCGGTAGGACGAGCCTGCTTTCAGTCCCTGCAGCTGATAAAATCCCTGCGTCAAATTCACCGGCTCTGACTCCTCCCACTCACCTAAAACACACACACACACACACACACACAAACATTTACGCACTCTGACTACCTGGACTAATGGGAACAGGACTGTATCTTGCGCTAAGCGATATAGAGCCTTCAGACCACCAGCGGGCCACAAGTAGCTACAAAAATAACATAAAATAATTTAATTAAATTATTTAAATTGTTAAATAATTTTCAATTATTACTTTTATTATTTAATTATTTAAATCATTTTAAAAAAATCAGAGAATAAAGCACAATAGACAACAGGAAAAAAATGACTAAAAATGTATTAGGAGGCTTGAATTATCCGCAATAAATGCGTCTCTATGGATAAATTGCAAAAAAAAAAAATTTTTTTGAAGCAGCTGATTTAATATAAAAATAATTTATCTACAAATAATTGATCTGTATAATGTGTTAATAATTTGTGCAGTTACAGAGTGAAATGTTAATAAAAATATTTAAGGTCATACAGTATTTACTTACAAGCAATTGTTGGAGTTTTGGGGAAATTTATAAACCATAAAGCATCATCAAACCTTAACAAACTTCAACAGACTAAACACAGTTATCATGATGTGTGACTTCAGGTTTTGTAGCATCCCCTTAATCCCCTGTTTCTTTCTCTCCTGATTTCCCGCCGTCTCTCGCTCACCATTGTTCCTCTGGTAAAGAACTGTGAAGCCCACGTTTCGTTGTCGTTCTCCTGGAACCCAGCTCAGATTCACAGCCGTTTCTCCCACTGTCGCGTTTACAGAAGTTGGTGGAACTGTTCACAAAGAAAAAAAGAAAAAAAGAAGACAAAAATGATGTAGAAGTTTAATTAAAAACAATTATGTCTGTCTGTGTGGATGAAGAAAAATGCATAAAAATCCTGCAGAGAGAAAATGGAATAAACAGATATAATAAATAAATTATAAACGGATGGATTAAACAGTATAATAAATAATACTTAAATATTTACTGTTTTTTTAATTCCTCTTTTTTAAAAAAAAAAAAACCTGGCCGATGAAAAATAAATGAAATTTAAACATTTACATTTTCTGAAGCTGTTTTGTCACAATATCTGTCGTTAGAATCGCATGAATTGAATTGAACTGATTATTACGTAGTATTTAATTACTAAATTTGCTATGATCCAGTGCTTTCTGTGGCATACGTGCATAAGCTCCTCCTACTGTTCACACCAGGCTTTCAGACGTTCATGTCAGGTTCCTGAGCTTAAACCCTGAAGGAACATAAAAAGTCTCGCCCTCGCTTCAGTGATACGATGTCGCATGGATGCTGTAAAATCGTTAGAGATGCTGCTATAATCATACGAGAGCTTTTCACACTGAGGTTAACTCTGGGTTCTAGTCGTTTAAAAACCCAGCTTTTAATTCCGAGTAGGCTTCGCACTTGAAGCGGGATTACTGCCGGGGTTATGAAACTCTTCTGTATTCTGAAACAGAATAAGCATGGCTTTTACACTGCTTTACACTGTACGCCTTGCGGTGCCAAATGTGTACAGTGTGAAATGATGGGGCGTTAGAATGTCACAGCTTGTTGCTTAGCAACAGACACCCAATCATAAGAGTGCCTCATATACAGTGGAACCTCGGCATACAAATTTAATTCGCTCTGGAGACGAGTTCTTAAGGTGAAAATCTGTATCGAAGTGAATTTTCCCATCAGAAATAATGTAAGTGCAGATAATCCGTTCCAGCCACCCAAAAAAAATCACCATTATGACCGAGACGAAGCATATGTAAACTGTATGGCTGCTTACAAAGAACTGAGCCGAGCCAAGCCAAGCATTCCATGTCGAGGCTCCTCACAGGAAGTCGTGCCACCAAGCTTGGGATAAAAATAAAACAGACCGCCCACGCCACCGATCTGTCAACAAAAAAACACCCGGAAAATCACCTAGCTCTTGAACGCATGCTGAGGGCAACGCTGGTATCGTGGGTTGACGCTTTCTAAACAGCTTTCACTGACTGAAGAAAAATTCGCAAAATTCGTAAACTCGCTTCGGTTGGCTTCGCTTGGCTTTCCACTGATGCTAACAAGTTTGAAAGGCGAAAATTCATATGCGAGGTTCCACTGTAATGTGTTTTGTACAGTCACTGAAACCCTGCGTTTTGTGTAAACAGTAGTTACAGCGCTTGAGGAAAAATGTTAAAAAATAAAGTCAATGTCTTTACCTCCGTCGAGTAAGGTGGTGGCGTTAATGTGGATGGATTCTCCTTTTCCAGCATCAGTAAAAGCTTGCAGGGAGAAAATGTAGTAATTTTTTGGATCCAGTTTGTCCATGCTGTACTGCGTCACAGTCGGATCAATCTTCACCTCCTGGAGCATGCTGGGACCGTTCTCCACAACTACAGAACATACAATATTAATATTAAAAGTTCCTGCTTTCCAGCCCAACTCCATCATTATTAGTCTATATTAGACTATTAGCACTTTCTAATTCTCATCTTGTTGTAGTCACATGCTAATAAAAAACATGACGTACATTCCTGGTACATTATAGCGTATCCTCTCAGGATCCCGTTTGTCTTGTGGGGTTTCTTCCAGAAGAATGTCAACTCGGTCTCTGAAGGACTCTCAAATCTCAAGTTTAAAGCAGGACCAGGAGCTGAAAGCAGGAGAAAGGGTAAGCGATTAATACACACACACACACACACACACACACACACACACACACACACACACTTCAGGTAATATAAGCCATTTTATGCCATTTTAATCCACAGAAGAGAATATTAAAGGAATAAAATACTATGCTGTGAAATGAGACAGTAATAAGGTCCGGTCTTTGTCTCTATATCTATCTATGTATATCTATACCTATATATATATATATATATATATATATATATATATATATATAGAGAGAGAGAGAGAGAGAGAGAGAGAGAGAGATGCATAGATATAGATATACAATGAAATTTTAGAAATAATTCATAATTAAGAAATAATTTCTCTGTAAAACTGTTACATACTTCATATCATTCTAAATCGCTAACTCTTTCTTTCTTTCTTTCTTTCTTTCTTTCTTTCTGTCTGTCTGTCTGTCTTTCATTCATTCAGTCATTCGTTCGTTCATTAAGGCCCCAATCATTTTTACTGTGAAAGGGTTGCCAGGTCTGTGTAATCAGCACAAAAACATTAAAATTGAAAGAAGTTCTAAATATAATTACATTGAGAAAAATCTTAAGGATCTCACCAGAATCTTGGCGCGCTAAGTTAAACAGGAAATGATGTATCGAAATGAATAAACAGCCTCATTATGACTTGCTCATGATAGCCGCATGGCCTCTGACGTTATTCTGCTTTCTCACCTCCCTCAGGTGTCTGGATGTGTTTGGGACTAGACAGAGGCCCCTCCCCCTTGCTGTTGAAGGCTGTGATTGACAGCTCATAATTAGAGTAGAACTCCAGACCGCTCACAATCTCTTCCTCTTTTCCCTTCACGACGATCACTCGTCTTTCCTCTGCACTCTCCATCGCATGCTCCATGTCTCGTACCATGTCTCTCACTGTAGCTAGTGCTCGCTTCTCTTTCCTGTGGTGTGCATGACCCAACCTCCTCAGGTAGATCTGCACACACACACACACACACACACACACACACACACACACACACACAAACAATTCAAACCTCAAAGAACAGCGCTATACCATTAAACCTGTATCTCACCAGCATGTGGGACTTTATTTGGAATTGTCACGCATTCATGTCCAAATGAAGAGAGGTCACTTGAATTCTGAGACGAACCCTTTATATCTTTGGTATAAACGTACCATGTAGCCAAGAAGATGTCCACGCACAGACTTCCTGCTGACTGACTCCCACGCAACCACTACTGCTGTAGCATTAACCAGCTTCACACTAATTTCAGTCGGGGCCTCCAGGGGTACTATAAGAAACAAAGAGACAGAAAAAAGTGACGATAAATCTGGCGCTGTGATTATAGCTGGGTCACACCGACTGTATTCCTGAAACATGAAAAGTTTGTATCGTGTCCAAACACATTTATATTATTTTTGAAAACACACAACACATTATAGTGATAGAGTGGAGCATTATACACTGATCAATGCCTAATATTGTGCCCCCCCCCCTTTTGCTGCCAAAACAGTCCTGACCTATCGAGGCATGGACTCCACTAGATCCCTGAAGGTGTGCTGTGGAATCTGGCACCAAGATGTTAGCAGCAGATCCTTTAAGTCCTGTAAGTTGCAAGGTGGGGCTTTCATGGATCGGATTTGTTTGTCCAGCACATCCCACAGATGCTGGATTGGATTGAGATCTGGGGAAACTAGAGGTCAAATCAACACCTTAAATTCGTTGTTGTGCTCATCAAACCATTCCTGAACCATTTTTGTTTTGTGGCACGGTGCATTATCCTGCTGAAAGAGGCCACAGCCATCAGGGAATAGTGTTTCCATGAAAGGGTGTACAATGGTCTTTAACAATGCTTAGGTATGTGGTACGTGTCAAAGTAACATCCACATGGATGGCAGGACCCAAGGTTTCCCAGCAGAACAAGCCCAAAGCATGACACTGCCTCCGTCGGCTTGCCTTCTTCCCATAGTGCATCCTGGTGCCATGTATTCCCCGGGTAAACGACCAGGCCACCTTCTTCTATCGCTCTGTGGTCTAATCTTGATGCTAACGTGCCAATTGTTGCCGCTTTCGGAGGTGCACTGGGGTCAGCATGGGCACCCTGACTGGTCTGCGGCTATGTAGCCCCATATGCAACAAACTGCGATGCACTGTGTATTGACACCTTTCTACCAGAACCAGCATTAACTTCTTCAGCAATTTGAGCCACAGTAGCTTGTCTGTTAGATCGGATCACACGGGCCAGCCATGACCCTGTCACCTGTTCACCTCTGTTCCTTCCTTGGACCACTTTTAATAGATACTGACCACTGCAGACCGGCAACACCCCACAAGAGAGCTGCAGTTTTGGAGATGCTCTGATCCAGTGGTCAAGCCAACACAATTTGGTCCTTGTCATGCTCGCTCAAATCCTTACGCTTGCCCATTTTTCCTGCTTCTAAACACTAATATGCAGTTACCAAAGATGCTGAAGACTTGTTCGAAAAAATGTAAAATAAAAATGACACCGTATTACAGAATCTGTGTTCAATTCAATTCAAAATGTAAATATATAGTGCTTTTAACAGTCAACATCATGGCAATGACATTAACAAAGACGAAGCCGCTCTAGGGAAGTATATCCACTGGATAAAAATATAAAATTTTCTCTAAAGAGCAAGGCAGAGACTCCCTGCGAGGACAAGACCCATGTGTGCCTGTGTGTTTTGTTTCAGAGCGAGTGGAGGTAAGTGAAGCGTACCATCTTCTCCCGAGTAGCCGATGGCAGCGTCAGGACTCGGTCCTTCGCCAATGTTGTTCACCGCCTGCACTTTGATCTCGAAGGGTGTGAAGGTGTTTGTTTTGTCGACTACAAACGGAGGATGAGAAACATTTTGAGACTGCCAGGCACCCTTAGGGTTGTCTGCTTCACGCCAGGACACTTTATACCTGAAATCTGGGCCGTTAAAGTGCTTGGGCTCCAGCTCCTAAAGATAGACAGACAGAGAGAGAGAGAGAGAGAGAGAGAGAGAGAGAGAGAGAGAGAGAGAGAGAGAGAGAAAAAATTGCTGTAATGTGTAAATGTAGCTTCACCAAATGCCGTATATAAGCCTGGATGTGCATCTGAGTGATTTTACACGTTGTCCTTCTGCCATATAATTGACACTAAGTAATGAGTC
The DNA here is from genome assembly GCA_033459395.1 of Hemibagrus guttatus. NCBI lineage: Eukaryota > Metazoa > Chordata > Actinopteri > Siluriformes > Bagridae > Hemibagrus > Hemibagrus guttatus. Next base: position 20,972,307 of record JAUCMX010000017.1, read on the forward strand.
ACTCTATACCTCCCATGTGATGATCATGCTTTCTGGATTAGTAGATTCACTCCTCACGTTCCCCGGGACCAGGTCGGGTTCTGCCAAAACCAAGCAATGTGAACAGCTACCATTAGCTACTGAGGATTTTTTAAATTGTTTGTTTTTGGTGCATGAGAACGACAGCGGCAGAAGATGGCAGAAGTCCGATCTTAAATTTAGCTAGTTACTGTCTACACAACCAGACGAGAAATGTGCGTGAGATTATTTATCATATACGCCGCGCTCAGCCGGCGATGCTGTTACCTGCAGCAGGTGTGGTGTACGACTCAGACGGCTGGCTGAATTTACTCGTGCCGATCTCATTAACCGCCGCCACTCGGAACTGGTACTTGCAGAAGGGATGTAGAGAAATCTCCAGGTGATGGATTTCGGCAGGTATACGCTTCACCTCCTTCCAGCTCGAGACTCCTGTGTGCAATTCTTCATGCATCTCAATCACAAACTCTACAGGAACAGAGCACGAGATTCCTCATGAGATGTCAAGTCTTTTAAATTCTGTGCTCTGATTGGCTCAGAGAAGTGTACTGTGTTAAGCAAAAACTGCCAGGAATGTACTAGGGGGGAAAAGAAGATTAAAATAACAAGAAATAAAATAAAAGAAAATAAACTGAATTATTAGGAAAAAATAAAGGAAATCAATCAATAAATAAAAAAATACTAGGAATGAATAAAAGATTTGGTAAATGGAACAAACTAATAAATAAATAATAAATAATAATAAATAATAATAATGCATTCAAATCTGACAGAAATTTCAGGGCTGACAGTGTGGTGCTACATGTAAAATAAATTATATATATATATATATATATATATATATATATATATATATATATATATATATATATATATATATATATTCATTTCAGAAATAAATAAATAAAAGTATTTTTTAATAAATGTAGATACATTTATTTTATAGAATGCTATATTTGTTTATTTATTTATTACTGTATTTCGTTTCTTTTATATGTTTGTATAATATATTATATTTGTATAGCTCTTTTTAATGAGTCCATATTATATTATTATACGACTCATCATACTGTATTATAATATTAATATATTTATTGAATTATTTTTACTATCCTTATTTCATTTGTAAAAAATTTGCCCGTGTGATATCGTTTCAGAAAACGATCGCGACAATTAAAAAAAAGAAGAAGGAAAAAAGGATAATAATAGATAAGAGACAGCGTATATCTAAATCTACTTGTGGATCAGACAGTACATGTTGACGTGCTACTGGTTTCAGTGGAAAGCTCTGTCGTGTTTGTGATGGTTACAGAGAAATCGTCACAGAGTCTCGGTAACCGTCGTTCTAGTCACTGCCAGAGAAAGGAGTGATTATAAGAGTGTAAAAGTCGATCACCGTTCACAGGGCTGTTGTTATCGTATCCGGGGCTCCATGACAGAGTGACGCTGTGACTCGCCTTCTCATCCAGCTTCAGAGAGTTAGGAGGTTCAGGCTTATCTACACAGGGAAAGATCATATTCACTCATTCACTCAGTCTCCTCTGCATACATTCACTCACTCATGCACTCGCTCATTCACTTCCCTATAAACTCACTCACTCATTCACTCAGTCTCCTCTGCATACATTCACTCACTCATGCACTCGCTCATTCACTTCCCTATAAACTCACTCACTCATTCACTCAGTCTCCTCTCCATGCACTCTCTCTTTCACTTATTCACTTCCTCAGTCTCCTTTCCATACTCTCACATCTTCACTTACTCATCCTTCACTTATTCACACCTTCATTTACCCAATTCATTCAATCCTTCACTTATTCACTCACTCTCTTCTCCACACACTCACTCTCTTCTCCACACACTCACTCCGTCACTTACCCATGCATTCATTCCTTTACTTATTCACTCACCCATTCACTTACTTAGTCACCTTTTCACACTCTTGTACCTTCACTGACTCACTCTTTCACTTACTCATCCTTCATTTATTCACTTATTCACTCACTTACTCACTCTCCTCTCCATACTCTCACACCTTCACTTGTTCACTTACTCATCCTTCACTTATTCACACCTTCACTTACCCATGCATTCAATCCTTCACTTATTCACTCACCCATTCACTCACTCTCACATCTTCACTTACTCATCCTTCACTTATTCACTTACTCACTTCATACTCTCACACCTTCACTCCTTCACTTATTCACACCTTCACTTACCCATGCATTCAATCCTTCACTTATTCACTCACCCATTCACTCACTCTCACATCTTCACTTACTCATCCTTCACTTATTCACTTACTCACTTCATACTCTCACACCTTCACTCCTTCACTTATTCACATCTTCACTTACCCATGCATTCAATCCTACACTTATTCACTCACCTATTCACTTATCCAGTCTCCTCTTCATACTCTCACACCTTTACTTATTCACTCTTTCACTCACTCATCCTTCACCTATTCACTCACCCATTCACTCACTCTCTTCTCCATACACTCACGCCATCACTTACCCATGCATTCAATCCTTCACTTACTCACTCACTCTCCTCTTCACACTCTTATACCTTCACTGATTCATTCTTTCACTTACTTATCCTTCACTTATTCACTCATTCACTTACTCACTCTCCTCTTCATACTCTCACACCTTCACTCCTTAACTTATTCACTCGCCCTTTCACTTACTCTCCTCTTCTTGCACTCACTCCTTCACTTATTCACACCTTCACTTACCCATGCATTCAATCCTTCACTTATTCACTCACCCACTTACTCGCTCACTTTCCTCTCCATACACTCACGCCTTCACTTACCCATATATCCATTCATTCACTTGCTCGTTCCCTCACTCTCCTCTCCATACACTCATTCTTTCACTTCATATATTTTCAGTTATTCACTCACTCATCCATTCACCCACTCTCCATTCACCAACTCCTTCACTTACGCATACCCTGACTCATCTACTCATCATTCACTCATTTATTCATTTATCTAGATTTTCATTCATCTAATCACTCATTCACCTACGCACTTATTCACTTACCCATAGGCTCACTACATTATTTGCCTCATCCTTTTCCCCCCATACACTCCCCTATTCATTCATTTCCTCCCTCATTCACTTCCTCAACTCTCATCTCTTACTTCATGTATCTTGCAGTGAGATTCTCACCAATCACAGTCAGTAATCCAGTGATTCTAGTATTGACGTCCAGACTGGTTATGACCTCACATGCGTAGAGTCCAGCATCTTCATCGTTGATGTCGCTGATCATCAGTGATCCATTTTCAAAAATTGTGTATCTGCAGATCACACGAACAAACACATCGTTACACATAGCCCTGAAAATCTACACATTAGTGCTGGAGTTAGTAAGCAGCCTATTAAAAACGCTAAGTATCTTAGTTTTCTGAATTTCAATTCCATTCAATTGAGAGAAAGTCAGAGTGTGTACTTGTTATCTTGAGGTAATGCTGCAATTTTTTTTTCATCTTTCCTCCACTGGATAAACGGCTTCAACAGTCGAGCGTCCACCTCGTAGCTGCACTGCCACACCAACGAAGTTCCTCTCAAATTCCGTTGGTCGTGACGAGAGGTCAAGATCCGAGTCTTGTCTAGAGCGAGACGGCAAAAAAGTAATTGAACGAGAGAGATAAGAAATAAGAAGACTCACAAAATGATAAGCCATGAATCGAGCTTTAAAACAAAGACAAAAGTAATAATGCAACGTGATAAATGGTAATAAATTGAAAAAAATTAAATTAAAATGAAAGAAGGAAAGAGAGAAAGGGGAAAGAGATGAGTAATAAAAGAGAAGTAAATTTAAAAAGAAAGAAGGGAAGCAACATTTGAAAGAAAGAAAGAAAGAAAGAAAGAAAGAAAGAAAGAAAGAAAGAAAGAAAGAAAGAAAGAAAGAAAGAAAGGAAGGAAGGAAAGGACGGAAGGAAAGGAAGGAAGGAAGGACGGAAGGAAGGAAGGAAGGAAGGAAGGAAGGAAGGAAGGAAAGGAAAGGGAAAGGAAGGAAAGGAAGGAAGGAAGGACGGAAGGAAGGAAGGAAGGAAGGACGGAAGGAAGGAAGGAAAGAAAGAAAGAAAGAAAGAAAGAAAGGAAGGAAGGAAGGAAGGAAGGAAGGAAGGAAAGGAAGGAAGGAAAGGAAGGAAGGACAGAAGGAAGGAAGGAAGGACGGAAGGAAGGAAGGAAGGACGGAAGGAAGGAAGGAAGGAAGGACGGAAGGAAGGAAGGAAGGACGGAAGGAAGGAAGGAAGGAAAGAAAGAAAGAAAGAAAGAAAGAAAGGAAGGAAGGAAGGAAGGAAGGAAGGAAGGAAAGGAAGGAAAGGAAGGAAGGAAGGACGGAAGGAAGGAAGGAAGGAAGGAAGGAAGGGGGAAAGGGAAAGGGAAGAAAGAAAGAAAGAAAGAAAGAAAGAAAGAAAGAAAGAAAGAAAGAAAGAAAGGCAATACCACATCCATATCTGTGACTATATAAACAGACATGATATCAACCTTAATATGTGTGTGTGTGTGTGTGTGTGTGTGTGTGTGTGTGTGTGTGTGTCTCACTCAGTACGTCCAGACGTGCAGTAATGGACAGATTGCTGGCTTTGATTAAACACAGGTACGTTCCTGCGTCCTTGTGGCTCACTTTGGCGATGTGTAATGTGCCATTGGTCATTTGAGACATTCTCGGGTTGGACAGAACCGGACCAAACTCCTCACTCTCCCTGAACAATGTAACAACATAATACACACGTGTGCACAAATAACATCACACCATTACACACACACACACACACATAAATAACATCACACCATTACACAAACACACACACACATAAATGACATAACAGCATTAAATAACACAAGACTGTTTTATTGTGTTGTTGTGAAAGGAAACAAACACACTGATGGCTCATGACAGAAACAACACTGACCATGTGACTTGCGGTCGCGGAGAACCAAAAGAATTGCAGCTGAGATTCACTGTGGAGCCCTCAGTCACTCGATACTCTAGACTGTCTTCAGTCAGAATCTGAGGGGGCAGTTCTGAGAGAGAGAGAGAGAGAGAGAGGAGAGAGAGAGAGAGAGAGAGAGAGCTCTATCAGGCAAAGCTGAAGCAGATTCATTTGATCTACATGGTTAGTGCTGGACACAAAACATTGAATAATAATAAGAAAGAAGAAAGAAAGAAAGAAAGAAGAAAGAAGAAAGAAAAAGAAAGAAAGAAAGAAAGAAAGAAAGAAAGAAAGAAAGAAAGAAAGAAAGAAAGAAAGAAAGAAAGAAAGAAAGAAAGAAAGAAAGGTAATGAAAACAAAAGAAAGAAAGGAAGAGAGAGAGAGAGAGAAAGAGAGAGAGAGTGAGAGAGAGAGAAAGAGAGAGAGTGAGAGAGAGGGGAAGAGAGAGAGAGTGAGAGGGAGAGAAAGAGAGAGAGTGAGAGAGAGGGGAAGAGAGAGAGAGTGAGAGAGAAAGAGAGAGTGGGTGAGAAAGAGAGAGAGTGAGAGAGAGGGAGAGAGAGAGGGAGAGAGAGAGACAGACAGAGAGAGAAAGAGACAGAGAAAGAGAGAGACAGAAAGAGAGAGAGAGTGAGAGAGTGAGAGAGACAGATAGAGAGAGTGAGAGACAGAGAGAGACAGAGAGAGAGAGAGAGAGTGAGAGACAGAGAGAGGCAGAAAGAGAGAGAGTGAGAGAGAGAGAGACAGATAGAGAGAGAGAGTGAGAGACAGAGAGAGACAGATAGAGAGAGAGAGTGAGAGACAGAGAGAGACAGAGAGAGTGAGAGACAGAGAGAGACAGATAGAGAGTAAGTGAGAGATGAGAGAGAGAGAGAGAGAGAGAGACAGATAGAGAGAGAGAGTGAGAGACAGAGAGAGACAGATAGAGAGAGAGAGTGAGAGACAGAGAGAGACAGATAGAGAGAGAGAGTGAGAGACAGAGAGAGACAGATAGAGAGAGAGAGTGAGAGACAGAGAGAGACAGATAGAGAGAGAGAGTGAGAGACAGAGAGAGACAGATAGAGAGTAAGTGAGAGATGAGAGAGAGAGAGAAAACAGAGAGAGAGAGAGTGAGAGACAGAGAGAGACAGATAGAGAGTAAGTGAGAGATGAGAGAGAGAGAGAGAGACAGAGAGAGAGAGAGTGAGAGACAGAGAGAGACAGATAGAGAGAGAGAGTGAGAGACAGAGAGAGACAGATAGAGAGAGAGAGTGAGAGAGAGAGAGACAGATAGAGAGAGAGAGTGAGAGACAGAGAGAGACAGATAGAGAGAGAGAGTGAGAGACAGAGAGAGACAGATAGAGAGTAAGTGAGAGATGAGTGACAGACAGAGACAGGGAGAGAGAGAGAAAAGAGAGAGAGAGAGAGAGAGAGAGAGAGAGAGAGAGAGAGAGAGAGAGGGTACAGCGTGGTGACTGACCGATGACGTGGATGTAGGTGTTAAGGAGGGCGGCTCCATGTTTATTGGAGGCCTCACACTGATAGACAGCCGAGTCAGAGGTATTAACATTAGTCAGGATTAAAGTCCCGCCTTCTACACTGCGTTTCGGTTCAGGAATCGTCTCTGATCACGACACAAAGGACAAACATGAATTATAATATAACAATGCAAAAAAGAATAAGAGAAAGCAAGGGGTGTGTGTGTGTGTGTGTGTGTGTGTGTGTGTGTACCGGAGAGGGGCACTCCATTTATCCTCCACGTAATGTGAGGTGTAGGAATGCCTCCAGCTTGACAGTCCAGTCTGACCGTCTCTCCCGGTGAGTATCGAGCGCTCTTAGGCTGCTTAATCCAGTAGGGAGCAGCTGGACACAGACAACAACCAATCACAAACCAGCTCAAAAATCTTCACTATGAGACCTCTATGCTGCCTTCATGTGCTTTCAGAATTATCGTAAATATGAGTTTCCCACTAGGAAGTTCCACACGAACGACCTCTGAAGTCGTAATTATGACGGCGATCGTTTTATCTGAGTTTCTGAGATGGGAGGAGCCAGAAAACTTACTGCATGACAGGATTTGTTTATTATTATCGTATTTAGGAGTTTTTTAGTTCACATTTTTTAGTAGAATTTGCAAAATACAGGAATGGAAAGCCCCGTAGTGTGTTTATAAAAGTGTGTGTAGTTACCCTCCACGTTGACCGCATACAAGTGTGTGACCGTTTCTATCCCATTAGAGGCCGTGCAGGTGTACTCTCCGTCATCGCTCTCCGTGATGGAGGAGAACTCCAGCCAGCGGCCGAAATGCTCCTCAGTTGCTTGACTGGAGGATAGCAGAGCATCTTTCCTTTCCCATTTGACTGTGGGAGTAGGTCTAGAGGGCAAACACACACACACACACACACACACACACACACACACACACACAAAAGGTAAGAGTTTGGATCTCTACTGTTGGGGGATGTGGTAGCTTAGTGGTTAAAGTGTTAGACTACTGATTAAAAAGGTTGTGAGTTCAGATCCACCAAGCTGCCACTGCTTGGCCCCTGAGCAAGGCCCTTAACCCTCAATTGCTCAGCTGTATAAAATCAGATAAAAATGTAAGTCGCTCTGGATAAGGGTGTCTGCCAAATACTGTAAATGTACCGCTGTCTTCTTCCATAGAAGAAGAAGTTGCTTTCGGCTGCTCCCTGTTCAGGGTCGCCACAGCGGACCCAACTGGTCAGCACAACAACTTGGCAAATGTTTTACGTCGGATGCCCTTCCTGACCTCCCATTTAATCCAGGCTTGGGACCGGCACTGAGAGTTAACTCTTCAGTGGCTGGGTTAGCGACCTGCCTGGTAATCGAACCCAGACCGTGTGCAATGAGAGCACAGGATCTTGCCACTGGACCACCAGGAGGCTGATCTTCTATGTTTTATAAGTAATAATATTTTTTAAGGAAACTAGGAAACAGGAAGCAACAAATAAACAAAGGAAAGCGACATTTCTTCGCGCTTATACCTAGCATAACATTTACTAACGGATAGTTTCATACTTACAGGCCGTATGGAATACACTCCAGGATGAGAGTCTGGCCTCGGAGAGCAACATAAGTGCTGTTTTTGCCCTGAGGATGGTGAAGACCGGGCGGTCTGTTCACTAGCTCATTTGCTTTAAAAAGAAAAAGAAGAGGAAGAAGATGAAGCAATGTTAACAGTAGCCATATCCTTTGTGCCTTAAATAAAGTGCAAGCATTTTAATTAACTTAATTAAACTTGTTAATTAACTACAAATACAATTTGTTCTGGCGGTTAGTTTATTATGCATTGAAAAGAGTAGAGAGTTGAACTGTTACTCACAGTGTTTAACATTGAGAGAGACTGGCTCTGTGGATAAAATGGTTCTGGCTTCGACGTACTGGATGAAGCAGGTGTAATCGTTTCTGGTGTCCCGGGTCTGCACGTTGGCGAAGTACAGATTACCGTTCAGGCCGATGATGATGCGCTCACTTTGCTTGATATGCATCAATTCTGAGGAGGAACACAACAATACGGATATGTTAGCATGCTAGCAAGCTAAAAAAAAAACGGCAATCTTGCTAAGCTTGTACATTAAATAAGTTCTGGGACAACAGAGTGGTTAGTAAATTTAACAGTTAGTAAGAAGACTCACTCTTGTCCATCCAGTGGACGTATGAGTGTACTGTACTGTTCGGGATATTACATTGTAGAACCACATTTTCACCCGCGTTGACGTTCTTCTCCACTCGCTTCTCTTTCACTGACACAACTGGAATGGCTGCGGGAGTTAAAGAGAAATATGTAAATAAAAATTCTAATATCCTTGGCTTAAGCTAAGAGCTCATAAATATACATCGAAATATACTGGCTTTTCAAAGGAAGTTAAAAAAAATTCTTTGCTATATTAAAGATGGAACTTAAACAGTAGCTTAAGAGAAAGCTCACTGCCACCACTGACAATTTCTCCATACACCACCAGAGGGCGCATGTGAGTGCTATACACGCGGAAATGAGCTCGTATGCGACTAACTCAACTAACTCTTCCCCTTTCCGTCGTTTTTTTTTTAATTAAATGCCTAAAATAAGGTCTTTGGTTAAAGCTCAAGATATTTTCACATTTTATTCAAAGACATAACATACATCAGTAATGTCCCACTCGTGATTTTAAACTGTTACGTGACGTGGCGGGAAAAAGGAAGTTGCTAAACGGGACTACAGAGGTTGTCGAGGATATTAAACGTCATCACGCCGCACTCTACTACAGCTTCGTTGTGTTATTCTTGCAAATTATTCCGACACTAATTTTTCATTCATTCAGATTCATCCACAAAAAAAAGAAAAAAAAAAAGAGCGCAGTGAAACATTATGAGTGAACATATTTTTAAATAAAGACTGAAAGAGTCGGCGGACGCGTGTGATGACGTAGAAGTCATGCGACGGTGCGTGGTGATGACGTTGAAGTCATGCGACGGTGCGTGGTGTAGTTCATTTATAGCTTTATAAACTTTAGCTTGATGACTTCTGCTGATTGTATTTAGGCTTTAAAATTCATATAAAGTGTGTTGTGTGCGTTGTTTTCCCATAAATCATAAATAAATGTCTATTTTCTGTTTATCGGTTCATGTAGAGTGTCTGTTGTACAAGTCCCTATGTGTGTTTTTATTACTGATCCAATAAGTAAACAGTAATTAAAATTAATCACCATCTTTTGACCAATTAAATTCATATCTACTTTAGTTAAAAATGATTAAGTGACATCGAATGAAACGTTTCTAAACTTTTTTCACCATGTAGAGAGCTGTTATAATAGATCATGGGGTGGTGATAACTCAAGTGGTTAAGGCTCTGGGTCGTCGACCAGAAGTTTGGGGTTCAAGCCCAAACACCAACAAGCTGCTGCTGTTGGGTCCTTGCACAAGGCCCCCTACTCCAGGAGCACTGCATCATAGCTGACCCTGTGCTCTGACCCCAAGGATGGGGTATGCGAAGAAAGAATTTCACTGTACAGTAATGTATATGTGACAAATAAAGACTACTCAATCATCTAGTTACATCTTTATAAAGTTAGCTATGCAGAAAATGCTAGCTACAGTAAAGAGGAAATATTCACAACTTTAGGCTTCCTTTCTTATATAGGTAATCAAACTGTCTCATTTAAAATTAGTTTGAAAAACACAGCTTCCAGAATTAAGGATTGAATTCAGTTGAATAAATAATAATAGGGTGGAAAATAAAGTGGGTGTACAACATGCTAGACAGATCTTGCTAACAGTTTCCAAAAAGCTGAGTGAGGGAGAAAGCTAAACAGAAAAACTCACGCTCTGTGATTAGGTCTATCACGTCTGATTCGGCCGTCCCGAGCTCATTTGATGCGTAGCATCGGTATTTCCCATGGTAAAATTTCAGATCTTGACTTTCGTCAGCTTTAAGAGTTCCCAAAATGTCCATTTTCTCTGTAAACAGTTGACCATCCTTCACCCATCGAAGACTGGACACAAGGTCAGAGTGGGAGGAAGGAGAATGAGTACACAACCAAAAACCTTAATAAACTGCTACCTTATCGCTTCGTGTGTCTACGTCTGGTGTTTGCTTCTTTAGCTTTGCTAATGCAGCTAACAGGTACACGAAGCTAATATCCTTCAGGTTAATAATTTCAACCACCAGACATGAACACTGTTTGTACACCATTTAATACACGCTGTTGTCTTGTGGCTTGTGTTTTTTTTTTCTGTGTTGTGTTGAACACGTGACTAAAAAATGCCTGTTGATTTGTTGTATGTTATTGTGAACATAGGATTAGAGTCACTGCTCATTGTATAACTTTTAGGAAACATTTTAGGACACAGAATCAACTGAGTTCATTAGTTCACAGCATCTGAGAGTTAACGTCTGGTGACAACTCAACAATGCTGAGGAGTGTGTGATGATTTGTTAAACATCAGTGAATTTGTGAAAGAATAAACAGGAGCTGCACTTAATTTTTAGCAAGACACAACACACAAAACACAAAAGGAACCAACTGCAGAATGTCAAACAGTGTCCTGGATAATGGACCACATTTGGAGCAGAGTTTGTGTGCGTTCCAGACGTTTCTTTCAAAACCGTATTCTTTCATTGCACTCGGACGTATTTCCGAAAAATCTGTTTATCACGAGATGGCATGGAGTCAGAAAAGGCATGAGAGAACTGAGGTTCACACGACACACAATAGCATATCTGTTGCGCAGAAATGATCTCCAGCTAGCGTTCCTATCATTGCGGCCGGAGGTTAGGAGGTTCACAGGAATAAATTCAGATTAATAGCCGGCTGTTTAATTTAATAAACAGCCTTCCACGCAGGCTTTTGGCTCGACTCCGGCTCGGATAAGGAAATTCGAAGGCACGAGAAGAGATTAAAGGAGTCAACAGTAAATAAAGCATCAGGATGTAAAGCTTCCAGCGCTCATTTGTAAGCGCTGGCGGTTTTATACACTGTGAATCTACTTCATCTAGAAGCCCGAGTCAAAGCTTTTAGCTGCGTTACACGCAAATGAATTAGTGCTGTGTAGCAGACGCTTTTATCCAAGGATGAATTCATAACTTCCACTTAATCAAGTTAATAGAAATAAGTAGTGTTGGGTGATGTAGCTGAAATGTTTACATTTTCACAGTGTTGGTGTTTCTGTCACTGCACTATGGAGATCTCCATTCTGTTTGGTCTGAAGAGCAGTGGAAGGGAAGGGAAAAGAAGAGAAGAAAAGATGTTAGAAGAGAGAGAGAGAGAGGAGAGGAGAAGAGAAAGAGAAGAAGGAAGAGACAAGAGAAGAAATTAGAAGAGGTGAGAAAAAAAGAGGAGAAGAGAATGAGAAAGGAAAAACAGTAAAAATAACCAAAATTAAAACAATAATCGTGAATAAGATGAGAAGCAAACGAGCAAAGAGATGAGAAGAGAACAGAAAAAAAAATAAATGAGAAGAGAAGAGAAGAGAAGAGAAATGAAGAGAAGAGAAAAGAAGAGAAGAGAAATTAAGAGAAGAGAAGAGAAATGAAGAGAAATGAAGAGAAGAGAAATGAAGAGAAGAGAAGAGAAATGAAGAGAAGAGAAATGAAGAGAAGAGAAGAGAAGTGAAATGAAGAGAAGAGAAATTAAAAGATTAGAAGAGAAGAGAAGAGAAGAGAAGAGAAGAGAAGAGAAGAGAAGAGAAGAGAAATTAAGAGAAGAGAAATGAAGAGAAGAGAAATGAAAAGATTAGAAGAGAAGAAGTGAGAAAAACGGGAAAGAGAAGAGACTAAGAGAAAGGGAAAGACAAAATAAATTAAATGAGAAGAGAAGAAAAAAGAAGAGAGGATGTGAAAGGAGAAGAGAGGAGAAAGACGAGGCGAGAAAGAAGAGACAAGATTAGAAGAAAGGGAAAAGAAAAGAAATTAGAAGAGATGAGAAAAAGAAGAGAGGAGAAGAAAATAAAAAAAGGAACAGAGAAAACAATAAAAATAAATAAATAAATAAGACGAGAAGAAAAGAAAAGAGAAGAGACTAGGAGAAAGGTAAAGAGAAGATGAGGAATGAAATGAGAAGAGAACAGAAGTAAAGAAAGGAAATAAAAAAAGAGAAACGAGTGGAGAAGAGAAATAAAGAGAAATGAAGAGAAGAGAAAGAGAAGACAAGAGGAGAACAGAGAGCTAAGATGAGAAGGAATGGGAAAGAAGAGCAAGTGGAAAGGGGTGAGAAGAAAGGAGAAGAGAAGAGAAGAGAAAGGAGAAAGAGAACAAAAGATAAATAAAAGAGGATAGAAGAGAGGAAAAGAAAGGAGATGAGCAGAGGTGATTATCTCTCTTCGAACTAAATAAAGTTTCGGAGTGTTTTCGTCTCTTTTCTCTCACTGAAGCTTTTGGGAAGATTTTAAAGACTCAAATCTTCCACTTCAAAGAGTTCACAAAAGCCCATGATTGGCTAGTGTTGCTGTGATTGACAGGGGAGAGAGAGTTTGTACCTCCCACCCAGAGAGCATGCCTGTCTTCACTCCTGACGATGAAGTCTGCGATGTTTTATGACAGACTGCATGATTTATGATTTTATAATGCTATATTCATAGCCATGTTTTAAGCATGCAAAAAACACAGCCTTCACAGAATTCACTTCTTTATTTATTTTTGTGTTTATTTGTTGTCATGCTGTGGCTCGGTCAGGACTCACGTGGGTTTGGGGTTGCCGCTAGCTTCACACTGCAGAACGATGTCGTCTGTGTAGCAGGCTGTGTAGGAGTGGGACTGGTATGTGATCAGCGGAGGCTCTTTCACTGCACATACACACACACACACACACACACACACACACACACACACATATATATATATATATATATAGTTCAATATTGGAGTAGTTTTTTGTTAACTCTTAACTGTTGTGAACTAGAAGTGGGCAATATGGCAAATTACCATGTGGTAAAACAAAAACTGCCAGTCATACATATAAATAATAATTGTTAATTAATTATAAACCCATTTATAATAGTGATTAATTTTATTAATTTATTTTTGTTTATATTTTATTTTTCGTAAATTATTTTAAATAATATTTTTCTTTTAATTTCTGTTTAAAAATTACATTTTTCCATTTTAAATATTAATTGATATTGATATAAGAATAAGAGACTGAGAGACTGAGCCTAAGAGACTGAGACTAAGAGACTGAGACTGAGACTAAGACTAAGAGAATGAGACTAAGAGACTGAGACTAAGAATAAGAGATTGAGCCTAAGAGACTGAGACTAAGAGACTGAGACTAAGACTAAAAGACTAAGACTAAAAGACTGAGACTAAGCGACTGAGACTAAGAGACTGAGACTAAGAGACTAAGACTAAGAGACTAAGACTAAGAGACTGAGACTAAGTGACAGAGACTAAAATACTAAGACTAAGTGACTGAGACTAAGACTAAGAGACTGAGACTAAGAGACTGAGACTGACACTAAGAGGCTGAGAGACTAATACTGAGAGACTGAGACTTAGAGAGTGATACTAATACTAAGAGACTGAGAGACTGAGACTAAGAGACTAAGACTAAGAGACTGAGAGACTAAGAGACTGAAAGACTAAGAGACTGAGACTGACACTAAGAGACTAAGACTAAGAGACTGAGACTAAGAGACTGAGACTAAGAGACTGAGACTAAGAATAAGAGACTGAGCCTAAGAGACTGAGACTGAGACTAAGAGACTGAGACTAAGACTAAGACTAAGACTAAGAGACTGAAACTAAGACTAAGAGACTGAGAGACTGAGACTAAGAGACTGAGACTAAGACTAAGAGACTGAGACTGAGAGACTAAGACTAAGAGACTGAGAGACTTAGACTAAGAGAGAAATAAAAAGAGAAAGAAATAGACTCACTGTCAGAAATGTTATCTGTTGAGCCAGCGGATGCCAGAAGGAAGGAATAGAGAAAGATTAAAGAAAAGAAAAGAAATCATTCCCATACCGTGTACCAGAGCAGAGGGGATGATAATGTAAACCCCACACAGACGAGTGGAGAGCAGGAGGGAGAGGGTATGAGATGTTAGTCATTAGTAACAGACATGTAAATATTACACTCTCATATCAGCAACATTAATACCATCACATGGGTTTCTGCATCTACTTACAGTCTTTGCCATTTCTTACAGGATTTAATGTCTGATAGGTTTCCCTGACGTTTGATCCACCATTTCTATTCCTTGTATCAATCTGATACTGATACTGGGTATACTGGGTATTGATACTGGATACTGATACTGGGTATAATGGGTACTGATAGTAGGTATACTGGGTATTGATACTGGGTATACTGGGTACTGATACCAGGTATACTGGATATATTGGGTACTGATACTAGGTATACTGGGTATTGATACTGGGTATAATGGGTACTGATACTAGGTATACTGGGTATTGATACTGGGTATAATGGGTACTGATACTAGGTATACTGGGTATTGATACTGGGTATAATGGGTACTGATACTAGGTATACTGGGTATTGATA
>JAUCMX010000017.1:20992270-21009770 GCA_033459395.1 Hemibagrus guttatus
ATTATCAAAAGCTCAAAACCAACCCCCCAACACACACACACACACACACACACACACACACACACCGTTATTGTGTGTGTGTTATATGCACCGTAGGAGTGACAGAACAGGAGGGAAAACATGATTAGGTACAAGGCAATGAAGAGAAGAAGAAATTCAAGCATAAGATGAGCTTTCACACACACACACACACACACACACACACACAAATGCTAATTTGTATTCTATTATCATTTTGAGTCCTTTGTTTGTGTGTGTGTGTGTGTGTGTGTGTATTGACCACGCTACACTGCAGCTCACTTTCACCTGAATTTGTGTACTGAGACAACAACAGTTTGTGACGTCATCAGAAGAAAGTATCGAAAGACAGAAAGAAAGACAGACAAGACAAAATGAAAATAACACACACACACACACACAGTGGAATCCTGAAATCGTCATCTAGGGAAAGGATTCCTCACGTGGGAAATCCCTGGCTTGGTTTCCTTGGCAACAAGGCCTCCCTTGGCATTAACTCAACTGTGTTAGAGTGGGAGAACATGCTAGAAACCTTGACACAAACGTAACTACTACAAAAAACAAAACAAACAAACAAACAAAAAAGATTTGATTGTAATTAAGCTAGCGAGACATGCTAATCATACTCATCTGAGATCCCTGCAGTCTTGGAGATATTTCTTTAAACATAATTTTATTTATTTATTTATTTATTTATTTATTTATTTATTTATCTATTTATTTGCCCTGGTGTACCTGACAAGCATCACTCAGAACAAATATCCCATTACCAGGAGCCAAAAAAGATAACAAAAAGAAGCAAGGCGTCACAAATCCCACCATCTCTCACTCCCATTGGTCATCGCTTCTCATTTATCCAATCACAACACCAGACTCCGCCCACTTCTCTCCTGGTTGTATATGAATGCAAAAAAATCTGAAACCTATATCTGAATCACTTTGTCATGAAGTTGTGTTCACGCTAACCCTGTAGATCAGCCGAGTATAAAAATTAATATGCAGATTGTTTTCATTTTATATTCATTCATCCATTTTATATTCAATTATTTTATATTTAAATTATATATTAAAAGTCTCCACAATGGAAGAAATACAGAGACCTATGACACTACCTAGCCATACAATTGCTGCAATTGTTAGCCTTATCAAAAAGTGTGTGCGTGTGTGTATGTGTGTGTGTGTGTGTGTGAGTTAATATGGTGGATTGTGATTGGTTGGCAGCTTTTGCTTTGATATTAACACACACTTTAAACATGCCACGTGTAAGAGGTATGAAAAATGCTCACCGCTCTGCGTTTTGTGTTTATTACACCAGAAAAGTAACAAGTGTTATTCTTCTAAACATCACACACACACACACACACACACACACACACACACACACACACACACACACTCATGCATGTGCACACACACAGACACACACATTAAATGGACGCCAGTAAAAGTGAAATATTGATGACTCGAACAGCCATCTGGAGCGACAGAGCGGAAAGAAGACATAATAAGCTTATTGCATTAAAGATCATGAATGACCTTCAGCCTCTCTCTCTCTCTCTCTCTCTCTCTCTCTCTCTCTCTCTCTGTCTCTCTCTCTCTCTCGCTCTCTCTCTCTTTCTGTTTCATTCTCATCTGTCTTTCTTCCTCTCGTTGCAAGTGTTAATCTAATTTCTTTCTTTCTTTCTTTCTTTCTTTCTTTCTTTCTTTCTTTCTTTCTTTCTTTCTTTCTTTCTTTCTTTCTTTTCATTTTTCTGCTTTCCATCTCCTTCTATCCATCCTTTGTTCTCTTTTTCTATCTCTATCAATCTCTCTCACTCAGTCTTTCAAAAATATTCTTTTCCATACCTCCCATCCATCTCCTAGTCTTTCTATCTGCTCATCTCTGTCCTTTAAGTCTCTTGTTTACTCTCTCCATTTTGTCTCTTCGTGTCCATCCGTCTCCTCTCTCTCTTTCTCTCCCTCTATTCTCTCTTCCTCTTTACTTTGCTTTTAGCGTAATCTTCCACTTTAGTCCTGCACATTTATTTATTGATGAGGCAGGAAAGCTCTTCTAATATCAACTAATATCCTCGTCTCAGTCTCATTTTTTGCACACTAACCTCATTACATTAACGTAAAGCTGAAGAAAACACTTAAGTACAAGTAGAGCAGGAATAAAACAACACCAGGTAAAATAACTGTTTTTTTTGCAACCCATTGCAGGGCACAATCACAATCACACACTACAGAGAATTTTGAGATGCCAATCATCCTTCAACACATGTCTTTGGACTTAAGGATGAAACTATAGAACCCAAAGGAAACCCCCAAGGCACAGGGAGAACATACAGACTCCACACACACACACACACACACACACACAGGGTGGAGGCAGGAATCAAACCCCCATCCACCGAGATATGAAGCGATCATGCTAACCACTAAGCCACCGTGCCCCTCCTAAAAAAATGTCAAGAAATATAAATCCGATAAGTAAATAAAACATCACTTCCTTATATTAAAATAATTGGAGGATGGAGTGTAAGTGTGTTTGTGATTGACTGGCATTCTGTCCAGGTTGTACCCTGCCTCATGCCGAGAGTCTCCTGGGACAGTATCCAGGTTCCCCACGACCCAGACGGATGAGCAGTGTAGAGGATGGAAGGAAGGATTTACTTTGGAACAATCAAACAGTTAACTCTTAGTTAAGCCAGCTTCTTATTAAGAAATCACATGCTGTCATGGAGGCATTTGTGTTTTTTCCCTCATCAAGCTCTGAAATTGTCTAGAATATGGATGTGGATCTGGCAGCTTAGAACTACTGATCGGAAGGTTGTGAGTTTGAATCCCAGGTCCACCAAACTGCCACTGCTGGGCCTCTGAGCAAGGCCCTTAACCCTGAACTGCTCAGTAAAATGAAATAAAATGTAAGTTTCTCTGGATAAGGGCATCTGCCACTCCAAGCTCCTACTTCTGAGTCAACCCAAACACAGCATTACTCGTAAGTCATGACTGAAACTTTCAGCAGGACAGTGAACCCAAACATGCGTCTAAATCTATATAAAAGTACATCCACAAACTCAAGGCTTTAGCCTAGAATTTACTTCAACCCTGACTCTACTGATACCTTGTGTAACCCCCCTACAGGTCCTACTCGCACCTGCTCCGAGCAGGTCAGTCACTCGCTAGTGCGCCTCTTGAGATTAGAGAGTGAGGTTTACCTGCACAGCACCTACCACTAGCCTCCGTTACACTCAGCCCCTAAACCTCACTCCGATCCGGGTCACGGCACCAATGTAACTCCCCCGGGTCCTACTTGCATTGCTCCGAGCGGGTCTCAAGACTGACCTGCGTTCGAGTCAGTCACTCGCTAGTGCGCCTCTTGAGATCAGAGAGTGAGCTTTACCTGCACAGCACCTCCCACTAGCCTCCGTTACACTCAGCCCCTAAACCTCACTCCGATCCGGGTCACGGCACCAATGTAACTCCCCCGGGTCCTACTCGCACCCACTCCGAGCGGGTCTTGAACCCGGGTCTCCGGCATGGGACGCGGGTGCACAAACAAGGAGGCTAAAGACTGCAGCCACTAGCATCAGTCGCTAGTGCACCTCTTAAGAGCAGGAAAGGGAGGTTTACCTGCACAACACCTACCGCTGGCCTCCGTTACACTCGCTCTGTTTTCTCCAGTCTCATGAAGCATTTTATTAGGTTTGGTTAGAATAAATGCACTTCAGTTGTGCACAAGTTCTCTTCGTTTCGAATCTGAAATGAAGCTAATGAATAAGAAACATTTTCTCTTAATCTCTATTCACTTTGCCAAGGGTGCCAATAGTTCTGAGCTTCTAAATGACATTTCCAAGGATGTCCCGTAATCTGAAGGTCATCACCGCTTCACTTAAACACCTATTTAAAGAGATGATTATGGCTATGAATTATTCATACCGGTCAATATGGAAGATAAATATAAAGGCAATATTTCACTCACAGCAAAAGCTTCGTAAACAAAAACAAGAATCGATTGAAATCTTTTAAATGCCAAGCATAAGGAATCTCTCAGGGTGCATTTATGCGTCAGTGTAAAGTCGGCGATGTGAAGGACAAGCATGCTGAGTTTATTTATTTATTTATTTATTTATGAAGCACAGTTGATTGTAAATCTTATGTAGCAGCTGTATTCCGTTTTACTATATAATCCCTTTGGGTTTATTTATTTTTTTATTCTTCTAATTCAAGTAACGTTCAGCATCTGAGATTCAGGACTCCTAAACATATATATTTAAATATAATATGTAATAATCTGAACATATGAAGAGAGTTAGAACGCTATAAACAAACGTGATGCTCTGTGAGTGAGTGTAAGTGTATATTTCTCTGTAATGTGTCAATGCAGAAATGTGATATTTGTCCAAATTGCATCGTAAAGCGTCCTTCCATGACCTTGGTGGAGGTCAGTAATCCTGCTGGCATGGAAATGTATTCCTCCCCTTTTCCCAGGAGACGGACGAGAGATGAACCTCAGGACAATGGGCTGCTTCCTGTGCTGAAGCTGCAACTGCTCAAGCAGTGTGTTATATATACTTGTGTGTGTGTGTGTGTATATGTGTGTGTGTGTGGATGCAGTAAACATCTCTTTGTTCTTCTTGCTGAAATGACACAGCAACTCGACTAAACCAGCACCTAAAGTCGAATTCAAAAACAAATTGGCGCTCACACACACACACACTGTAATACAAATAAACAAAATATTTCTTTGGTTCAGTTTTAATTGACAGAGAATGACAAATAAATGACAGAGATTCCTAAATCTATCGTTTTTAATCCATCCTGAATCGCACTGCTTGTAAAACCATGTTGACCTTTTGCTGGTAATGAAATATTTTGAAGTAAAATACATCAGAGCGCTGCACGTCTACCAGATGATGATGTATCTTGGTGCAACGTGGTTCAAAATGAAAAAAGAAATAAATAAATAATTGGTTTCGCAAATATTTGAAACACACTGCTGTAACCTTATGAACATACACAATGAATATACACAATAATACACACTCATTCAGACCCAAATAAAGCAATCACCTTGGAATAATGCTGCGTTCCACTCGCAAAAAGTGGAAACTCGGAAATTACGACATGTGTTTAAGCTACAAAGTGGGAAAACACCATAACTCCATAACCACCATAACATAATGTTTGTCTTTTGTAACCAACAAGCTAGCCAGCTAGGTGTCCTGAGTGATGTATATTTTCTTCCTTAAAACAGGGAGCTGTGTGGTCAGCGTTACGGATTTGACAAGCGAATACGTCTGTAGGTTGATTTAATTGAGCAAACGCAAACTCATTTAAGTGAGCAGCCATGTTGATTTGACGTCACATGCTGGGGTTTGAGGAGAATTTCTGCGTCAGAAGTGTGTTTTCTTGATGTGTTTCCTATTTAGTGTTTTAGTCAAACGCAGCATCATATTACAAAACAGTTAGCTAATTGTTGACATCTGACATCATCATTTTTGCCCCACCCACTCCTGAGCCAGTTTAAATTACAGCCCATTAACCAGCTACTAGCTAAACATAGCTGGCTTATTGAAAAATCTCTTAAATCAGATGTAACACCTCACACGTTTTTCTCTATATAGTTATGTTTCAGGAAACAAGTTAGATCCTGTTATCATTTACATCACGGCGGCTATAAAAAAAACCATCCATCACAAATCTCTTTTCCTCTCCTTCTTGAACTTTACAAAGACAAAAAAAATCGCTGGTTATGTTACCGAGAAAATGCGAAACCCTCTATCCAGAAAATGGCGCTGTTTCTGTCTGTTAAGAAGCGCTGACACTGGAGACTCCATCCGAAAATGCTACATAAGCTAAATCTCTTCACAGAAATCTTCTCAGAACAAGCGCATCGACAATAACCTGTGATATGTCTTTTAGCTGGAACTACACCCATCTTCTAACTTCTTCTCTGAAGCCAGTCATGATATTTCCTTCTCTGTTCACTGCATTAAACAGGAAGTCAATCACCTCCATAATTTCCATTTCCTGTTTGCCTTTTAAATGAGACTTACCGTGCTCATTCATCGCTACAGCGTTGTGTTTCGTACAAACAATTAAAGCTACGATCTTTCACCATAACCTTTTGTACTGTTAAAAAACTAAAACTAAATGTATCTGAACTGGAAGTAAAGTGTTAATTATTCATAATTATCCATGAGCTGGTATGTTGTTGTGTAATTCCGGCCCTCTGTCTGATCCGATGTGACAGCTAGGCACGGCGCGTTGCCGTTATTTCACACGCGCCGCTTGCGTTTTGTATTTTTAATGAGTCTCCTATTCCCTGTGGACATTTTTCCGTGATAACTTAATAACCAGCCGTGATCTAGTGACCCTGAAAGGGGCCCTCTGAATAAAAAGGAGAAGGGAATGAGGTACCTCGTCTCCTTTGTGTCTGTCTTTTTATCAGTCTCTTCATTAGGACGTCCTTCGCTATGACAACCTAAACATCTCGAGCCTCGTTTGCTTTCGACATGTCACAACATGCTCTCTCTCTCTCTCTCTCTCTCTCTCTCTCTCTCTCTCTCTCTCTCTCTCTCTCTCTCTCTATATCATGCTGAGTTAACATCCTACACGCAAATGTTTTCCCTTCTCCCTGCTGCAATTATCACCTAACCCGATATGGCGGTATTTATGACATGGCTATCGGTTTCCAGCTCCCTGTTTAGAAATACTTTCGGACTAAACAACATCACTGCATGAGTCTCTGATCTTTTACTCTAGAAGGAGAGTTTTCATGCTTAAAACTTAAGGAATAAAACATTCTATCAGTTTTGACACAAAATTAGCCATCCCCAATGCGTAGCTGTTGGCTAACAGACACGGTGTTTGATTTTTCAGTGCATTTGTGATTGTTGAGGAAGGAAATTATCGCTAGGTAAAGATCACCATAACAGTGCATAATAAAATGTGACAGAATTAAAACAACACTGAAATCAATTTATACAGCAAGTGGATCTTAATAATAGTGGATAATAGTGTTTATTCCAGATTTGAAAGAATTGAAATAAAGAATTGACTTTATTTATATAAATAAAGTCATGCGCAGTGTGTGATGTTGTTCTAGAGATGGATAAGTCCACCAGGTTAGCGTTGTACTCGCTCTCCTGTGATAAAAACACTGAGCCAATAGTGAATACAAACATATCCTGCCGTGTGTGTGTGTGTTTGTGTGTGTGTGTGTGTGTGTGTGTGTGTGTATGTGTGTTTGGACTCCAATCTGTAGTTGTGGGGCTCGTTCTGTTTGTGAGCTGAGAAAAGCTTGAGCGTGAACATTTCCTGGAACGAGTGAATAATGAAAACATTGCTGTCAGCTGTGTCTATGAATTATCACTCAGAATTTGCTGTGCCCCACACACACCCACACACACACTCTTACACACGCACTCACACACTCATACACATGGATACACACACATAGACATGCATACACACTCATACATACTCGTACAAACACATGCATACACACTCATACACACACATGCATACACACACACACACACTTGTACACACATACACATGCATACATACTCAAACAGACTTGTACACACTCATACACATGCATACACACTCTTACACATGAATACACACACATGCACACTTGTACACACACATAGTTATGCATTCACACTCATACACACGCAAACACACATATACACACATACACATGTATACACACTTAAACACACTCATACTCACGCATACATAGTCATACAAACACACACACACACACACACACACACACACACACACACACACACACACACACACACACATTCAGGTCCACCCTTGCACACACTTATACACACGTATGCACATGCATACATACACATACACACTTTTATACACTGGTGCATCTTCGGGCACATTTGTACACACTCATACATATTGGTATATATTTATACACACTCATACACACTTTTACACACTCTTACAAACTCATACACACTCATTCACTAACTGCAGAACTCGATGATATGAGAATGGTCTCAATGGGCGTGGCCTAACATTCTAATGAGCCCGCTTGATTGAGCTCCATCTGTCTGAGACTCCCAGCTTGCTACATCACTCAAGCAGAACTAAACACAAGTGTGCAGACAAACTACACTATTATACAGGTCCACGTTAGGCTACACTCATTAGCATACATTAAGATTAAGCGTGACTGCCAAAGGTTCAATCATGAAAACGTTAAACATAAAAAAAAAAGAGTTTACTGCACTGCTAATTCTTTTGGTACACAAGCTATCTCCACCATGTTTGTCTGTCTGTATAGATGTACGTTCTTGGTATAATAAGTTAGCTTTATAGCAGATGTAATAAGATGTGAGGTGAGACTTTATGTTCCTCTTGGTTAGACCTGGTTTTTGACAAACCTCTTTAGATGTCCAGTTTCTTTCTAATAGTGGAATTATAAACGGTGACCGTATCTGAGGTGAGCATGACCTGCAGGTTGTCAGATGTTTGTCTGGGTTCTTTTGTGACTCCGTGAGTCGTCAGTGTGCTCTTGGAGGAATTTATGCAGGCTGGACACATCCGGGAAGATTCACCTCTAAGATAATAGCTCACTGTGATTCACTGGAGTCCTTGAACCTTAGACATGGTTTGTAATCCTTTCTAGACTGATATATTTCTCATCGGTTATCTTTATTTGTCACATATACTTTACTGCATAGTGAAATTCTTTCTTCGCATATCCCATCCTTGGGGGTTGGGGTCAGAGTGCAGGGTCAGCCATGATGCAGAACCTGGAGCAGGATGGGTTGGGGGCCTCACTCAAGGGCCCAACAGTGGCAGCTTGGTGGTGCGTGGATCTTCAGTTCAACGACCCAGAGCTTTAACCACTTGAGCTACTACCGCCCTTCTTCATTTAAGTGATGTTTAGATTCAGCAGGGATGGTAGTTATCAAGGATGGGTGTGTCTAGTCTAATTGAGTGCAATTATGCAATTATCAATTAATCTTGGTTAATTAGTTGATTGTGTAACTAAGAGGGCAATTATTCATTCATTCATTGTCTGCCGCTTATCCGAACTACACTCGGGTCACGGGGAGCCTGTGCCTATCTCAGGCGTCATTGGGCATCAAGGCAGGATACACTCTGGACGAAGTGCCAACCCATCGCAGGGCACACACACACTCTCATTCACTCACACAATCACACACTACGGACAATTTAGAGAAAGAGGGCAATTACTTTTTTTTTTATTACCCATGCCAGCTGGTGTTGTAACTTAATAAATGAAACACTGATTTAAAAATTGTATATATTGTGTTTACTCAAGCTGTTGTGGTCTTGTTTGAATATCTAAATATATTAAAAAAAAAAAAAAAAAAAAAAAAAAAAAATATATATATATATATATATATATATATATATATATATATATATATATATATATATATATATATATATATATATATATATATATTTTTTTTTTTTTTTTTTTTATATAATTTGAATATATTTGGGGGGGGGAAAAACAACATAAAACAGAAATCAGGAATAGGGCAATTTTTTTTTCTCAGCCCTCCAAACTAATACCATGAATAGGATGGATATAAATAAATAATTATAATCTATCTATATATGTTTAAGCTAATCTTATTAGAAAAAGACTAAAAGCATAAAAGGAAAATTGAGAATTGTGATCAATTTAGTCTCATTTACAAAGATCTGGCTCACAAAAAAAGAGAAAAAGACTGTTTGTGTGTGTGTGTGTGTGTGTGTGTGTGTGTGTGTGTGTGTGTGTGTGTGTGTGTTGATATATTTGCTCAAGAAATGGAAAGATGGAAAAAGGAAACACGATGTAATTAACTGATATACAAAGAACTCACTGAAGTGTGTATGCTTTAATTGACAGTGTGTGATGTGTGCAGATGTTATCAGGATTTAATCGAGTCTATGGAAATGACAGAATATAAATATCATTCCGTGTGTGTGTACGTGAGAGTGTGAGTGTGTGCATGCGTAAGATGCCGCTCCCTCTATTCCAGTCACCATAGCAACCGTCTGACTCCTGCAGCACACAGCAGTTTTTCTTTCCCCCAAACCCACCCCCATTGTCCCATCCCCCACTCCGTCCACACCTCTGTCTCGACTAGCACTCGTTTTTTTTATCGTCTGTCTCTCACTTTCTGCAGGGGTGAGGTTAGGGATGCAGGATGGACTTAGCGTAAGGGGTGGAGTTAAAGCTTATAGCTTTAATTACAAGCTCAGTCATAGCAAACTCAAATTTCCAAAATCTCACTCACTTCATAGTACAAATTAAGGGTGACCTTTAAAAACTGAGGTAAAGTAATCAATTTAATTCGATATAATCTGGAGAAAAATACATACACAGCATGCGTAACATACAGAAACGTTAGATATCTGCAGATTATTTCAAATATAGTCCATATTTTTACTGCAATCTATCTTTTTTGATCCCTTATATTTTTGTATGCAAATAAATTTCTTTTTTAAATCATTTCTATTTTCTAATCCCAACATATACCTCACTTCAACATATACCTTATCTCAACATATACCTCACTTCAACATATACCTTATCTCAACATATACCTCACTTCAACATATACCTTATCTCAACATATACCTCACTTCAACATATACCTTATCTCAACATATACCTCACTTCAACATATACCTTATCTCAACATATACCTCACTTCAACATATACCTTATCTCAACATATACCTCACTTCAACATATACCTTATCTCAACATATACCTCACTTCAACATATACCTTATCTCAACATATACCTCACTTCAACATATACTTTATCTCAAAATGTACCTCATATCAACATACATGCATCTAATCTCAACATATGCCTCATCTCAAGATGTACCTCATTTCAACATACATCTAATCTCAAGATGTACCTAATTTCAAGATCAATCTAATCTCAAGATATACCTCATTTCAACATACATCTAATCTTAAGATATACCTCATTTTAACATATACCTAATTTCAACATACATCTAATCTCAACATATACCTCATTTCAACATATACCTCATTTTAAGATGTACCTCATTTTAACATCCATCTACTCTCAAGATATACCTCATTTCAACATACATCTAATCTTAACATATACCTCATTACAACATATACCTCATCTCACGATATACCTCATTTCAACATACATCTAATCTCAACATATACCTCATCTCAAGATGTACCTCACTTCAACATATACCTTATCTCAACATATACCTCACTTCAACATATACTTTATCTCAAAATGTACCTCATATCAACATACATGCATCTAATCTCAACATATGCCTCATCTCAAGATGTACCTCATTTCAACATACATCTAATCTCAAGATGTACCTAATTTCAAGAACAATCTAATCTCAAGATATACCTCATTTCAACATACATCTAATCTTAAGATATACCTCATTTTAACATATACCTAATTTCAACATAATCTAATCTCAACATATACCTCATTTCAACATATACCTCATCTTAAAATGTACCTCATTTTAACATCCATCTATTCTCAAGATATACCTCATTTCAACATACATCTAATCTCAACATATACCTCATTACAACATATACTTCATCTCACGATATACCTCATTTCAACATACATCTAATCTCAACATATACCTCATCTCAAGATGTACCTCATTTTAACATCCATCTAATCTCAAGATATGCCTCATTTCAACATACATCTAATCTCAACATATACCTAATTTCAACATATACCTCATCTCAAGATATACCTCATTTCAACATACATCTAATCTTAACATATACCTCATTACAACATCATACAACCTCATCTCAAGGCCTCGTCTATTTTGACCTACACCTAATTTCAACAAATTAGGAACATTATTTCAACAATAATCATACTGGATACCTCATTTCACGATATACTTTGGTTTAACATATGAATTTTTAACAGATACCTCATTTCAAGATAGAGCCTCATTAGAGATAACCTCATTTAAAACACAATTAATTTTAACTGTCTATTATACAGTGTCTACTCATTTAACTCATACACCTCATTGTAGAAAAAATACCTAATTTTAGTGTATATCTTATCAAATATTATTTCAACACTGTATGATATGTATGGATTACATACATACAGAAATTTAACACACACTTGCATATACACAATTTTGTTTCTTAGCCTTATAATGATGTATTTAAAAATATTTATCAATCATGGTTAAGTTAGTTTAAAAATGACTAAAAAGAAGATTTCAGAATGATTCATTGTCTGAATCACTGTTTTGTTCTGACTTTCTTGCTCACTATGGATCAGCGGACACATGTAGGAGTTTAATTGAACTGAAAAGGGCATCAGAGTAAGATGGATGATTGCTTCTCAAAAACTCAGTACTGTGGTAAAATCTGTGGTTTCATGGGTCATTCTCCCATTTGGATAGCTCAGTGTTTATGTCGGATCTCTCAAAAGCTTGAGTGAGAACATTTCCTGGAACAGGGAAGAATGTAAACATGGAATAAAACCCCTTTCAGCTCTGCTTTATTAAATACCACTCAGTGTAGGCCTTTTTCATAGACACAGAGTCTCAGACCCTACAGGACATTACTCTCTCTCTCTCTCCCTCTCTCCCTCTCTCTCTCTCTCTCTCTCTCTCTCTCTCTCTCTCTCTCTCTCTCTCACACACACACACACACACACACACACACACACACACACACACACACACACACACACACTTGTACACCCTCATAGTGCTACTACCGTTGTGTGAAATAATGGGGCTACCAGTTAGTGTGCACACCCATTAACTGTTTTTTTTATTAGATTTCTTTTTTTATTTCACCATACATCAAATACTAATATAATGATATTATGGTCCAATGATGCACATTATTGTTCAATAACTCTGGAGTAGTGTGCTCTGATTGGCTGAAATCAATAAAGAGAACAATACACAAAGTGATGAACTACCTGGGTCAAATTAAGGGAGGAATACAGTGTATAATATTACACATGTTTTTATGGCGCCAAATTCAACTGCTTATTAAGCATCATGCAAAGAGTAAAAAAAAAAGTGATTAATTTTTTTCATCATACACATATATCTCATCTGAGCATAATCCCAACATATACCTCAATCTTAACATACTGTATACATTATTTCACTATATACCTCATTTCACCACATATCACATTAAACATATACCTCATCTGAACATACTGTATACCTCATTACACCATATATCTCATCTGAACATACTGTATACCTCATTACACCATATATCTCATCTGAACATACTGTATACCTCATTACACCATATATCTCATCTGAACATACTGTATAGCTCATTAAAACATATACCTCATCTCAACATACTGTATACCTCATTACACCATGTACCTCATCACAACATGTACCTCATATCAAAATACTGTATACCTCTTTTCACCATATACCTCATCACAACATATACCTCATCTCAACATACTGTATACCTCATTTCACCATATACCTCATCACATGTACCTCATCTCAAAATACTGTATACCTCATTTCACCATATACCTCATCACATGTACCTCATCTCAAAATACTGTATACCTCATTGCACCATATACCTCATCACCACATACCTCATCTCAACATACTGTATACCTCATTTCACCATATACATCATCACAGCATGTACCTCATCTCAAAATACTGTATACCTCATTTCGCCATATACCTCATCACAACATATACCATATACCTTATTTCACTATATATACCTTATTACAACATATACCTCATCACAACATGTACCTTAACTCAACATAGTGTGTATACCTCATTTTAACATATACCTCATCACAACATATACCTTATCTCAGCATATGACTGTATATCTTTCAATGTATACCTCATTACACCATACACCCCATCACAACATATACCTCATCACAACATACTGTATACCTTATTTCACCATACACCTAATCACAACATATACCTCATCACAACATACTGTATACCTCATCACAACATGTACCTCATCTGAACATACTGTAAACCTCATCACAACATATACCTCATCTCAACATACTGTATACCTCATCACAACATACACCTTATCACAACATACTGTATACCTCATCACAACATGTACCTCATCACAACATATACCTCATCTGAACATACTGTATAACTCATCACAACATGTACCTCATCTCAACATCCTGTATACCTCATTACAGCATGTACCTCATCTGAACATACTGTAAACCTCATCACAACATATACCTCATCTGAACATACTGTATAACTCATCACAACATATACCTCATCTCAACATACTGTATACCTCATCACAACATATACCTCATCTCAACATACTGTATACCTCATCTCAACATACTGTATACCTCATCTCAACATACTGTATACCTCATCACAACATATACTTCATCACAACATACTACAAACCTCATTTTACCATATACCTCATCACAATTTATTCCTCATCTCAAAATAGCGTATACTTTACTTCACCATATATCTCATTACCCATACCTCATTTTTAATATATGCCTCATCCCATCATACTGTATAGCATTTTATCTCAACCTCATGTCAACTTGTAATAAATTCCAATGCATACCATCTTGCCTTGTACGAACATATACATCAGTTTAACATATACCTTCTTTCAGGATTTCTTTAGCTAAGCATGTTTTCAAGAGTACATCCACATATAATAAAGCAAATATGTCCTTGTTAACATACCTAATTTTAGCATCACCGCAGTGTATTAGCATCGTCTTAACATGTACCTCATTTTAACATATACCTCATTTCAGCATATACTAGCATATTTCCTAGCATGCAAAGAAGCCTATACTCCGCACATACTCCATTTTAATGTGTAAATTTATCACACTATCATCCAGGAGAGCTGGTTTAACGTTCTAAATGTGACTCTGATGTCAGTCTTCGTTTAATGGCTTGTGAAAGAACACAGCGATTACACAGCTAATTCTCATTTAATAACTTAATGACACACAGCATGAGCACACATCACGTTCTCTAACTTTAGATATGAGAATAAATAATTAGTGTTGTGTTTTATTTTATGTTTTATATCAATCTAATGAGATTGGGAGTGCATTGACCTTGGTGCACTGATCCCCCTGAAGCAAGTCTTAAAATGTTTTGTTCTTCTTATATCACTCAAGACTTCACCAATGATTCATTTTTTTTTAAACTAAGGAACATTTTGTACATTTTATCCATTTGTGGTTACAGTGAATGTAAACATTAGTTTTCTCACCAGCTTTTATTCTCCTCTGTTTCGAATTTAGTGAGACAAAAAAAAAATAAAAAAAATTCAATCTGATTGGAGGTTATGAAGCGCTGACACCGGAGACTCCTTCCACAAACGTTAAATAAACGTCTCCTTACAGATGTTTGCTAAATCTTTGTATTTTTTCAGTCTATTTATTATTAGAGCATCTCCTTGTGAGGGAGCTGTTACTATGGAAACGATAAACACGTTCATTAAAACCTGTGATCGGTCTTGCAGCCGAAACTACTGTCAGAACTGCTGTTATGGAAAATTCATCAACACCTTAAGACTAATCAGAATCCAGAATCCAGTGCTGTGGTATAATTCAGTATACAAAAGCAGGATCTGGTGTGTATAATAGGATTACTTTTGCTAGTGTGTCTGTGTTTTCAGTAGTAATGCCACTAATTCCCTCTCATTAAGCTAAATGAGCACTAACGAACATGCCGTAGACATCCACAAACCTCCTGGAGCGCTCACTAGTCAGCCTTCTGGTATCCTGGGTTTAAATTATTTTTTATTCTTAAATTAAAAATTAAAAATGTTCTGTTTGATTTTATACAGATTTTTAATCATCCCATTTGCATGAAAAGACATTATATATACGGTGTGTGTAAATATTACTTTAGTAAATAAATAGGGACATATTGTAAAAAAAAAAAAAAAAAAAGAAACAGAAAAGCCTGTACAGTAACAGGATGAGGTCTCAATTATAAATCACTGCACTGCTATCAGAAACCACGAGTCATTCATTATTTATCATCTATGTACTCTATAAAGCATTTAGAGGCTTAAAGCTTTAGCGTTAGAATATTCAGAATGCTTTTATTCTTTCTCTTCCCTCTTTCACTGAGAGATGGAAAGCTCTCAGCTTCCATTAGGTTATAACTTCTAAGGAAAAGTTGGATCAGAATTCTGAACGATCGGGAAAATGGGCTCAAAGTAGTCCGGAAGTTTGTTTCCTTTAAAGCTTCCTTTAAGGTGATCTGGGCTTTTTATATCAGATATATAAATAAAAACTATTTGTATTATCCAAAATTAAGAGTGGAATCCAGGGTGAACATGGACTGAACAGGTTTTTTTTTTTTTTTCCCCCTTGAATAAGAGTTGGGAAAAAAAATATACAAATGTTTAAAGATAATTATATTTTTGTTTAATATTTAAATAAATTTGTTCCTCATGCTCAGTAGGCATTCATTCATTGTCTACCGCTTATCCGATCTATACTCGGGTCACGGGGAGCCTGTGCCTATCTCAGGCATCATTGGGCATCAAGGCAGGATACACCCTGGACGGAGTGCCAACCCATCACAGGGCACACACACACTCTCATTCACTCACGCAATCACACACTACGGACAATTTAGAGACGCCAATCAACCTACAATGCATGTCTTTGGACCGGGGGAGAAAACCGGAGTACCTGGAGGAAACCCCAGAGGCACGGGGAGAACATGCAAACTCCACACACACATGGCAGAGGCTAGCCCCACCCACCTAGCCCCCTCTCAGTAGGTATATTATATAAAAAAGAAAGAAATAGAAAAGTACACGTATAAAACTTTACATATTAGATATATGAAATATACTTTCACATTAAAAAGTATGAAATATTCTGAATGTTTGAGGTCTAGTCTAGATTTATAATATTAATTACTATTTAAAACTAAATATAATAATATTCCAATTTACATGCGTTATCTAAATGCTTCAAGCATTTTGCAGAACTCTAGTGAATATTTTCTTTTTCTAATAGTAGTACTGAACATCATAGCCTCTCGCTTTTTCTCACACAGCTCCCCATTTTTCCCTCTTTCTCTCTTTATTCTCTGAACAGAATGAGCTCTTTATCCTGAACTATGAGGGGAATTCACTCACTCTCTCCCTCTGTTGTGACATTTATTTCTAACAAAGTGACATGACACAGACTCATGGCTGTACGCTGTGTATCCTGTGTGTATGTGTGTATCGGTGTGTGAGTGTGTTTTAAGCTTAAAAACCCTTAATACGTTTATCCAAAGATAGGAAATAAACACTAAGTGGTTGGAGCTTCTGGAATATTTGAGGAATCAAAGGCTTTAATGACCTTTAACCTGAGAGCGTCACATCACAACACACACACACACACACACA
>JAUCMX010000017.1:21021296-21026296 GCA_033459395.1 Hemibagrus guttatus
TTATCAATGTAAAATAAGTTTAATTATTAAAATATTTTTAATATAAACAATTTAATAGATATTAGCTCATTTTTTTTATTTTTATTTTTATTATAATCAATGAAAATGAAATGCTAGGAATTACTTTTGTACCAAGTTTTGTCAAAAAACAACAACATGCTAACATGGCTTGATGAAAGAATATACTAGTGAAATCGTGCTAATTGTGAGTACTAGCTTTGATTGGTTGCTAATTATGTTAGCTACATGATTTTTTAAAGGAGCGCTTGATTTAGCAAAAAAATGCTAATGCTGCTAAAGCAAAAAGTATACAATTATGCTAATTGCGACCACTTACTTCACCACAACATATTTCGATTTGTTGCTGACAATACATACATGTACATATAAAAAACCTACTAGCTTCCATTTATTGCTAGCCATGTTAGCATGTTAGCTTTTCTGAAGAAAGTTGCTTTTGTTTTGTTTTTTTGAACATTTTGCTTGACTTTCCCAGAGTAACCTGTGAACATTGTGAAACATTTAAATGTTAATGTTGACAACGAAAGTATAAAATGATTTAGCTCTTATGTTAACTTGCTGGAATTAACTTCACTTATTTAAATACTTATACAAATAAACTAACGTCATAAATGAAATAGGAGACAGCTAGGCGAATCTTGTGCTAACTGTGGCTTACACTTGTTGTACTAGCATACCTGTTTTGTACTAGCATAGCTGTTAAGCTTAGAAGCTAATGTAAAGGTAATACACTGTAAACACTTCAGTGTTATTTCGGAAAGTATGTAAATATGTGAAGTAAAATGTCATAGAAAGAACTAAAGGAAACATCGACAAATTACCATCATCCTTATAGCATCATGCTAATTTTTTGACTAGTTGTTGTTTTGAAGAAAACAGAATTCCTATCAAGGGGGAAAAAAAGAAAACAGGGAAAACTTCGGTTAATGAGAATCAAATGTGAGTTTTTGTGGGAATTGTGAAACTTTTCAGGCAGCTCCATACCAAGAATCCAGGGAAATATATTCTTGAGGTAGTTAACATTTCATATTAGGAACATAAACACAGCTAGCACAACTAGCACTAGATAAAATAAGCTACAAACTACAACCTCTAGCGTTGTTTAGTAAATAAACAGACACAAAGTGAATGCATTTAGGTCAAAACGATGGGCATGTTTTCTTTCTTTCTTTTTGTTTGGCGAATTCTATAATGTGATTTAAACACAGTGTTGAATTAGCATGATGCTAACTGTATGGTGTCCTTGTTCAGGTATCATACTTTTGTGGCAGTAGTGGCTCAAGCTGCATTTCTTCCTTTCAGCTTTTGGAGAATGTACCCTTGATTTGTTGTTGTTTGTTTGTTTTCCTGTAAAATCATAATATGTAAACTAAAAAACTGTGAAAATCTTTTGCTTCCATGACGATCTAATATTATTTTTCTAACGCCTTTGTCATATCGTGTATTTATTCTGTTCATCGTTTTGCGTTACTTTGTCATGAGCACAATCTGGGTCATGAGGTTTATTAAAAAAAAAAAGAAATGAAATAAAAAAGAAATAAATAAAGTCTGACTCCATTTAAATCTATAAAGCATTCTTTTATTTCTAGCGAACACTGTTTTACAGTCTCACAAGTGTTAAAAATATACAATTTTATAGCTATACATTTATAAAGGAAGAAAAAAAAAATAAACAATCCTCTTTTTTTCTGGAAAAATAACACCACCACGAAAAAAAAAGAAGAAAAAAAATTTAAAGAAAGGGAAAGAGTGTGCTTGATCAAGAATGAATACCCGTATCTGAGTTCAAAATACTTTCCTTTTTTTTTTAATATATGTATATATTTCTATATTTTTCCCCTGCTCTCATAGCATACAGAAAAATAAAGAGGGTGCAAAAATATGAAGGAAAAAAAAGCACATTGCGAGGTCAAGTGGACTCACAAAGCATCACCTTCCAACATGTTATTAGCACCTTTAAACCCCTTTCTTATGGAAAAACACCAACGGATGTCCCTTTATTGACGGGAATCTTCTTCTTCTTCTTTTTTTTTTTTTCCTTTTCGACTTTAGTGTCTTTTCCGTTTTTTTTTTACCCACACATTGGAGCGTAATGCTGAGGTGAATTCACATTTGGACCTCGTATTGCAAAGCTAAAATCTGTATACATTCACCTCGAGAGCCAAGGCTCGGTTTAGGAGCGTGAAAGAAAACTGCATTGCGCGGGGGGAAAAAAAAAAAAAAGGTAACCATTAATGTTAGTCATCATATTTGTTGTCTTTTTTTTTTTTAGCATATTCATATGTAACACCTGTATAATATAGAACTATTCATATAATTATATAGTCATTTTTTTTCCATTCAATATTATTTCCTTTATAATACTGACTGAAAAGAGATACCCTGCAGAAAAAAGTACACCGAAAACAGACGTGGCGTCAACAACAGGCGAGTTTGATTGTCTCAAAAGACATGAAGTCTGACTGTGCATCACTAGCATTGCGTTGTTGTTGTTGTTGCTGTTTTTTTTTTTCCTTCTGTCCTTCCTTTCCGAACCCGTTTTAACCAATAAACACAAAAACACAAATGGCTCTTCCAAAGTATCCATGAGGTCACGAACGATCAGTTTGGTTTGAAAGTCCTCACATGATTCCGTGAACTCTCTGTGCAAATGTTTCTGCCAAGATGTGTTCGTATTTCATCACTTATTAACCTCAAGGCAATATTTTATTTATCCTGTTATCTGTCACTTATATAGGATGAAAACGTTCACAAATATTTTGCATATTAAAAAAAAAAAAAAAAAAAAAAAACATTTAAAAAAATGTACAAAAGAATTAAAATCGGTTTGTGCTTTTTTTTTTTCCGAATGCAAAAATACCACTTTTTTTTGGTACAGTGATGAATTTAATTGATCATTTTAATGTCAGTTTTATTTTCAAATTGAAATTTATATTTTGAGAATTTTTCTTTCTAAAATACACCAGCTAATTCAAGTGATTTCGCTTTTTTTTTTTTTTTTTTTTTCTTTTTCGAAGCCATCCCTGGCCAACAAAGTGTTCACTTTCACATTGAATTAACATTCATTATAGAGAAAAATGTTCTTCAAATGATAAATGAAGCGATATATCACAATATGCTATACAACTAAAATTAACCAATAACATGGCGGTGTGATGAAGTGCACTCCTGCTACCATCCTAAAATTCATTATTTTCCACTAATGGCTCATTCTGAAGTGTTTCCTTGCTCTTAAACCACACTAGATTGCCAAAAGGTTTGTAAAATATATATTACAAATATGTGAGATTTACCTAAATACAAACAAGTGCATTATTAGTGTAACATAAGCTGTGTTTTGAAGCTCTGGTATTTGTCAGAGCTGCCGTTCGAAAACACCTTCTGACCAATCAGAATAGAGACATTCCTGTGGTATGAATGACTTCAGAAAATCTAACACTGATTAAAGATGCATAGAATTTCCGTCAGTGAAAGTGACGTCATAATCGCAGTATACGGTGTTTGAGGACTTTTATCGTTAACAATGTTAAATCGGTTTAAAATAAGTTTAGCTTTGATAACAAGTGACTGGGGAACTATTCAAAACATAAGATGGGAAACACAGTATTGTGGAAACTTAAAAAAGTGTTTCTCTTTAGTGCCATACGTTAACGTTAACTGACCAACAATGTCACTCAGATTGCACTGTTTCACGTGATTTTTGTTTCATCATATATAACCGGATCTTTCTCATTGTTAAAAAAAGAATTTATTGAGGATTATTAAATTATTGTATTAATTGTTGATATGTGATGAAATAAAAACACTTCTTGGTCATGAACTCAGACTCTAAATGAGGACTTACTGCTGTCTCATTCGTTTACATCCTTGAGGTAAATCTGTGCAGCTCCTATTTCCTTCATGCAACTCGGGGGCGGACCAGCGTCTCTTTCGGGAGTGTGGCTTATCCTGGATCTCCCGCCGGGAATCAGACAGAAGCGAAGGGGAAAGGGGCGTAGCTGTTCTGTCAGATCTGTGTGTGCTGGTCTCTGATCCTGCAGAAATGCGATCACATGAGTGTTGTTGCAGTGAGGTGGGTGTCGGGATTGGAGAGGTCATCATTGGGGGTAACGAGGTCAACGATGAGTTCAGTAAGGACATCGTTGAGGTCACTGAGGAGGCTATGGTGGCCACTGGGGTCAGTGAGTTGGGCGTTGTTGTCGCCGGGGGCAATGAGGTTGGCGTCGGGGTCAAAGCCAAGCAGACGTCTCCTGGACTGAGCTGGCGGCAGTGGAGGCCGTAGAGATCGGCGCTCCTCTGAGGACTGCATGAAGACCAGCCTCTGTCCCGCACGAAAAATGGATACTCCTCCAAAACCGTGAGCAATTCCTGCCAAGTGAAAGCCAAGAAAATCAACAAATCAGCTCGCCTGGTGCTTGTAGAAAATGAAATTATGACACTTAGCCTGGGACAATTACACGCCGAAATTCAAGTAGGAATTTTAGCACAGGAACATTAGCCTAGAAATGTCAAGGAAGCTTAGCACAGAAATGATGGACTATTCAGAAACCTAAACCCAGACACCAAATCACATTACCCTTACCCTAAGAAAAACCCAGGAACTTTAGTTCAGGAACATAAACTAGATGCATTTAAATTAGCCCAGAAACCTTAGCCTAGTAACCTTAGCCCGGTACCAGCTCCAAGAAGTCTAATCCCAGCAACTTCAAATAGCTTAGGACATTTAGTGTAGGAACTTTAATTCATGTATACACTTCATTTTTAGCCAAAATATCCTTTCTTGTATTTGGTTTCCATATTCAATGATGGAGCTTGCTGTTACATGTATAAATAAGAGAGTACAAATTAAATCCAGTATGATGTCAAGCTCATAAATATAAAACTGTAAATAATATACAGTGGAACCATGCTGAGGTTTCTCCTTTTAATCAGAAAGCTAATTAGTAATCCTGAAATCCTAAAATCAAGCACATTTCACA
>JAUCMX010000017.1:21031296-21036296 GCA_033459395.1 Hemibagrus guttatus
TGACTGCAATTTCTTTAATGAACCACTGCTTTGAAAGCCTCATCTGTCTATCACCGTAACGATGAAACAGCCCTAAAGCTGCTTTCCCATTCTTACTATCTCTTACTTTAGAAGTCATGTGAATCAAATATGTAAGGCTGCAAAGTGAAAATAACTATAATTAAATATGTTGGTGTTGGTAGTACAATAGTCATTTCAGTAGTGAAAATGCTCAACGCTTTCTTGTAATGAATATGAGTAAAGCCCCGGTGTAAGCAGTCATATTTCCGCTCGGCTTCTCTATTTCTGGCTTCATTTTATTCCCCTATTTATGAAGCCAGTTCTGTGCCATCAACGTAGCACTCGCTGGTACAAACGGTACTGCTGCTCTTCGAAAATAAATACAGATTTAATCCTAGATACTGAGATCTATCGATGCTGTATATATTAATGAGGCTTGTATTGGTTTGTGTAAAAAGAAAAAAAAGGGAAAAAAAAAGAACAAGTAGTAAACATAATGTATACTGGATTCCGCATGATTGTGATGTCACTACCATGAACAAATTTACATATTCAAATATATCCAAATGCATTCACACTGGAATTCGATGCCTGAAGTTTACTTTTCATTGCGTATTAGAAAGTTTAGCATTTCAGCCCTGAATCGCTCTCTTAATAATCTACGCTATGTTATTAATATGCTTAATGTATCATAAGTGATAAAATCGATTAGTAATGTTAACTCTGGTGCCATACTGGTGCGTTCTCTGTGCTGGAAAAACAATCCTGTATTGCATATACTCGGATAAGTGTAGTGGCAATGTATAAGTACACACACACACACACACACACTTTAATTATTTTACAAGAATCACTTATGTTAGTTTGTGTATATGTTGGGAGTTGTCCCAAATGACACACTACACACTGTGCACTTACACTGTGCACTCTCTCATCTAGTGTATGAATTTTATAAGCGCAGAATCGACTCAAATGGAACACTAATCGTTTCCCAGTCGATGGCAAATGAAACGTGACAACGCTAGCTTTAGCCGAATACAGTGAATTATTTTAAATGTTGAATAATAAATCGCACAGCGTGACCTAATGTAACACACATTTGTGAGAATGTCGTCAGCCATCTTGAAATTTCTCATCCAGAACCGGGTAGCCCCGCCCCCTCTTCCTCTACATCAGCAAAGTTGCAAGCATTGAGTGCATGACGAATCAGTGCATCACCCGGATCCTTGAAGTGCACTTCTTTATCTTGTTGAAAGCAAACACGACATTAGATCTCCTTAATAAGGAAATAAAGTGTAAATTTAATGACGTCGCTCTTATAACGCGCTTATTTGCTATTCGTATGCTCCAGTGTATTGTCTCTACAAACCAGGCTACATTACCACAAAAAAAAAAAAGTTCAACTCTTTTCTTCCATCCCAAGTTTTCTTACTGACTGTTACTTCCCACAGATTCTGACAAGAACTCTTATCACTCACTAGCGTATGGGAATCACCCTCATTTTCAGCAGTTCTAAATCTGAACTGTTCGAGTGAGAGGTGGGTGATATTTCCCAAAGACTAAAGTGAAGGTGTTAAAGCTGCAGTGTGTCAGTGTGACACTTGGCTTTGTCGATTTAAAAAAAAAAATTAAAAAGAGATTTACAATGCTGCTGTCTGTACTCATCTACTAGACATATTGATTTTCTGTGCTGCCTGAAAGGACAGTCAGAGGTGCTCAGAGTGTACAGACTTCTCTCCCTGAAGCCCTTATAATAAATCCTTCGTACTGCTTTATGTCTAAAAGCATGTAGAAAACATTTTAAGCTTTTTTTTGGACCTTTAAAACACACATAATATACATACGTAAACACTAGCTCTCCGATTGTGATTCACTGGGAATCAATCTATTTGATTCAAAGAGTCAATTCTTTTAAACTTGGAATGATAAACATTTAGACCTGGATATTGGGAAGCAATTTTAGGTCTTTATAAAGTTAAATACACAAAATTGTGTGGAATTAAAATACAGGGTGTCCCAGAATTCTCCATACATAGGAAAAAATGATATTTTTTTAATATAAAATCTATACAAAACATTCCCTACATGATTGCCATTTCTTTGTAAAATGCATGTAATTGTACTTCATATGTTTTCCATATGTTTTTATCTTTTCCAAAAAGTATTTTTAAAGTTTACCTTAAAAAAAGAAAAGAGTAATTAAAAATGACTGAAATTAGAGAGAGAGAGAGAGAGAGAGAGAGAGAGAGAGAGAGAGAGAGAGAGAGAGAATATAATAAAATAAAACATCATATGACTGTGTGTGATGAAAAATGAAAAACAAGCTGTCAAACTTCACTCACTGCATGTTAGTAGACTAACTGCTGTTTTATCTCATGGGAGATGTGTAAAAATATTATTACAAACAGAAATAGTAATCTTTTTCGAATAGCACTACTACTAAAATGAGTGTTGTAACCTGAGAATGGAGAATGGAGTCGGCTACGTTGCACTAGAGTTGCACTCTTATTGTCGCGTCTAATTTAGTTGAAATTGACTCAAGATTCGAGATATTGTACGAGACAGGATACACACTCTATGAAGACATTTCTCCCAAAATTAAGCGACTTCCTTGCTGATCTAGTAAGATAGTAGGCATAGGTAGTTATGTATTTCCAGGGAAAATCAGCTCACTAAATTACTACGTCCCAAATCGCATACTCGTGCACTATTCTACCTTTACATACAAAGTTGCCTTGAAGTCTCTATCAATGAAACATCAGCAGTGGTTCACTAGGTCACAGACTTAGGATAGCATCAGCCAAAAAACTGGTGGTACTAAAAAAAACCTAAAAAATACATAAAACAAACAGTGATATTAAGAGCTAGTTTAAGTGTTTCAGGAAGAGGTAGCTGTTCCTTTTTTCTGCGACACTGGGTGTACGGCCACTTCTTTCAATTTCAACTTCTTCTTCTTTCAGCTTTTCCCTTCAGGGGTCGCCACAGCGAATCATCTCTCTCCACCCATCCCTATCTTCTGCATCCTCAACACTTGCACCCACTAGCTTCATATCCTCATTAATTCCATCCATATACCTCCTCTTTGGCCTTCCTCTTTGCCTCCTGCCTGGCAGCTCCATGTCCAACATTCTCCTACCAATATACTCACTCTCCCTCCTCTGAACATGTCCAAACCATCTTAATCTGGCCTCTCTAACTTTGTCCCCCAAACGTCCAACATGAGCTGTCCCTCTGATGTACTCCTTCCTAATCCTGTCCAATCTTGTCACTCCCAAAGAGAACCTCAACATCTTCAGCTCTGCTACCTCTAGCTCTGACTCCTGTCTCTTCCTCAGTGACACTGTCTCTAAACCATACAGCATGGCCGCTCTCACCACTGTCCTGTACACCTTCCCCTTGATTCTCTCTGATATTTTCTGATCACACAGAACTCCCAACACCTTTCTCCACCCATTCCAACCTGCCTGCACTCGCTTCTTCACCTCTTTCCCACACTCTCCATTACTCTGGACTGTTGACCCCAAGTACTTAAACTCCTGTACCTTCTTCACCCTGTAACCTTACTGTTCCACTTCCCTCCCTTTCATTCACAACTTCTTTCAATTTCAACAATTTGGCAAAAAATAATACTCACAGAAGGCATGGCTGAGAAAAGCAAAAATAGAGCTTATTGCAAAAAAAAAAGAGGCAGCAATCAACCCGAGATCAGTTCATCAAGACGTCCCAGAATGAGCCGAATGATGCCAAAAAATCCCCTCAATATATACGAGTTCATGATGCTCCTCACATAGTCTTTCTATATTCTGTATTCCACTATGTTCAGATTTTAGCTTTTTCATTTCCCTTTGTCTTTGGTTTTCTTGATTTTCGACAATCATTAGTTTCAGGTTTCAGGCCTCCCAATGTTTTCCCAATATTTTCGTTCCCATCGGCCAATTAAATGTTCCCCACCCCTTTCACTGTGGGAAAAAACCCTCTATGGGACTTGCAGTCTCACCTCAGACACCGTACTGAATGGATCTCTGAGCTATACTTATCATTTTGGATAATTTCATCATGTGTAAGCATAACTTTCTCTATTATTCATCATATTTACAGAGTTTACTAATTCTACTGATGCATATATCTTCTACATAGCTGTGTGTGTGTAGGGTGTGTGGTTATTTGTGGGTGTGTTTGGGAACAGGTGTCATTTCTGCAATCTTTAATGCATATATCTCGTATGTGTGCTTATATTGCTAGTGTAGTGGTTACATGTACTACTACTCTTAACTAATCATTTCTACACTTTATATATTGTATGTCTGTTTTTGTCAGATTCTCAATCTTCACCCGTCGTTTGAAGACTCGGCTGTTCGGACATCTAGGGGAAGTTCATTCCACCACCTCGGTGCCGGGACAGTGAAGAGTCTTGATGTATATCTACCTCTTACCCTGAGATTTCCTGTTAGTAAAAAAGTTAAAAACATTCCATTTGAGACGATATTCTTACACTAGACATAGTGCACAGCATGTGGCATATCATCTGAGACAGAACTTTTACGATTTTTCTGGAACGATTTCTTAAAATGGCTGATATTCCAAACACTAACTAAACGTTAAGCTCTTTTTAAACTTCCTGGCCACGCCTCTTCATTTCTTCCTGTGTATAAAGGAAATAAAACTCTTGTTGGTGTGCTGTTTTATAAAAACAATCAACAGCACGGTGGCATGATGTAAACTTCCTCTTATATTATAATGTTGTGGAAATTCAAGTTACTTCCTGTAATCACACACATTGTAGTAGCTACAGTTAAAAAAAAAGAAAAAAAAGGGCCATTCCCTCGTCAGCCTTGTTACCGTGAACTCCTTTACCATGAAAACATTACTGTGATGGAAAACTGAAACTTCTAACTGTTACAGTACAAAACGCTGAAACTGGAGACTCCTTCCCTAAATATATAAATAAATAAACGTCTCTTTATAAAACTACAGCACTAAAGTGTGTTAAAATCAGTATT
>JAUCMX010000017.1:21038796-21041296 GCA_033459395.1 Hemibagrus guttatus
CTCTCTCTCTCTCTCTCTTTCTCTACCTCACTCAGACACACTCTTTCGTTTTGTCTCTCTCGTTTTCGTTCTCCATCTCTCTCGTTCACTCGCTTTCATTCTCTCTCTCGCTCACTTGTTCTCTCTCTCTCTTTCTTGCTTACTCACTCACTCACTAATTCTCTCCCTCTCTCTCACTTGTTCTCCCTCTCTCTCACTCACTCATTCCCTCTCTCTCTCTCTCTCTGCCACTCTCTCTCGCGCTCACTCATTCTCTCTCTCTCTTGCTCACTCGTTCTCTGTCTCTCACTCGCTCACTCGTACTCTCTCTCTCTCTCTCACTTGCTCGCTCACTCGTTCTCTTTCTCTCGCTCTCTCTCACTCTCTCTCGCACTAACTCATTCCCTCACTCTCTCTCACACTCATTCCCTCTCTCTCTCATGCGCTCGCTCATTCTCTCCCTATCTCTCTCTCTTGCTCACTCGTTCTCTCTCTCTCTCTCATACTCTCTCTCTCTCACGCTCACTCATCCCCTCTCTCTTTCTCTCTCTCTCTCTCTGGCTCACTCGTTCTCTCTCTCTCTCTCTCTCGCTCTCATACTCTCTCGCTCTCTCTCTCACGCTCACTCATTCCCTCTCTCTCTCACTCTCTCTCTCTCTCACTCTCACATGTTCTCTCTCTCTCTCTGGCTCACTCCTTCTCTCTCTCTCTCTCTCTCTCTCTCTCTCTCACACACACACACACACGCACACACACACTTCTCATTTCTCTTTGACTCATTTTCCATTCAGGTGCAGCGTCAGCACTGTGAGAACACTAACGCCACTTTATGCATTTAAGTAACCGGCAATTTAAAACAAACAAACGAACGAACAAACGAACGGATAATTCCGAATAGTTTCCCTCACCAGGTGATGAGTAAGGACAACGCAAACCGCTGAATGTTTTGTAGCCGAGCTAGATAACATTTTCACAGCCCTTAGATGGAGCGAAGTTACACAGCAGTGCTGAATTCTGTGCTTCGCTTGTGTTTTGCAAGAAATTTCAACATGAACACAGAAATGTCAGAAAATTCTGCACATCTGTGAACATCTGTAAAAAAAAAAACGACAACAAAAAAGAGCAATACAGAATCCGAGAAGGACACAAAACCCACGGGCTTGTTCTGTTATAGGAAAATAAATCAGGAACGGGGCGGGGTGATGCGTCTTGACACGAGTCAAGTTTAAATTTGATTGGTTGTTGACACACGTTGAACGTTTATCCATTTCTAGCTACATTTACAAACTATACCAGGACATCCTGAAGTGTTTTATTCCTCTTATAGCACAGCAAACTTGCCAATGCTAAGAATTTTCTTTATTAAAGAATGACTTTTTAATCTGTTTATAGTTTCATTCAGTGCGCTAGGAATGGGAGAGGAACACAACCATGAATGGAGTCATGTTTTTCTATAACAGAATAGAGAATAAAGAACGACATTTCACTTTTTTTTTTTATCCATTTCTAGTTACATTTAATAGCTATTTTGAATGTTTGATGTTGTAGAAAAGCTATAACAGCACATCCTGAAGTGTTTTTTTTTCTTCCTGGAAAACCAGAGCAATTTCCCATTTCCTATTAGGA
Organism: Hemibagrus guttatus; assembly: GCA_033459395.1. Classification (NCBI taxonomy): domain Eukaryota; kingdom Metazoa; phylum Chordata; class Actinopteri; order Siluriformes; family Bagridae; genus Hemibagrus; species Hemibagrus guttatus. Next base: position 21,040,402 of record JAUCMX010000017.1, read on the forward strand.
TTTTATTTCTTACAAAAGGACGTAGTGTACTTCTTATCAATTTCTTGTTACATTTAATCGCTCCACTGAACATGAGCTGTTGTAGAGAAACTAAAGCAGGACGTTCTTCTTTGTTTGTCTTTTTAACAGTGCAGAATTTTGCCACTGATTACAATTTTTATCCGTTTAGAGTTACATTTTAAAGCTATATTTAATGTGCGCTGTTGTGTCACCAAACGGCGAGGAGAGACGGAGGCAGTTGCAGTTAATCGCGTTAATAAAGACGAAACAGAGAAATCCAAAACGTCAGGCGATGAACAAGCAGAGGAGACGAGGCAAAAACAAACTCGTGAATCAAAAAGACAGGCGGGAATCCAAAAGCCGGAATAATAATCAGAGGCAAAACAGCTTGGTAAAGTCAGAAGTATAGCACAGACAGAGAGAGCGAAAGAGAGACCGAGAGAAAGACAGAAAGAAAGAGGGGGAGAGAGAGAGAGAGAGAGAGAGAGAGAGAGAGAGAGAGGGAAAGAGAGAGAGAGCGAGAGAGAGAGACAGAGAGAGAGAGAGACAGAGAGAGAGAGAGAGAGAGAGAGAGAGAGACAGAGAGAGAGAGAGAGAGAGAGAGAAGGAGGGTAAGAGAGGGGAGAGAGAGAGAGAGAGAGAGAGAGAGAGAGAGAGGAGAGAGAGAGAGAGAGAGAGGGTAAGAGAGGGGGAGAGAGAGAGAGAGAGAGAGAGAGAGAGAGAGGGAGGGAGGGTAAGAGAGGGGGAAGAGAAAGAGAGAGAATGAAACAGAGAGAGAGGTTAAGAGAGGGGGGAAAGAGAAAGAGAGAGAGAGGGAGAGGGTAAGAGAGAGAGAGAGAGAGAGAGAGAGAGAGAGAGAGTGAGACAGAGGGAGGGTAAGAGAGGGGGAAGAGAA